>JABUQX010069763.1:0-15000 GCA_015478945.1 Trachelipus rathkii | reverse complement strand
TATTTAGAATGTATCCAATGAATTTACATAAAATATTAAATTTGCATTTAAGAATTCTTAAGTGTTAATTTATTCTTTATCTCTTCTTCTTACTCAAGATGTTGCGGAGCTGCCAAAATTTTTACAAACGGCTGTCTGCTTTGTCATAAGAGTTAGCTGCCGGTTCTCTCCCCTGTTTAATCATACAGTAAAAGAGTTAGCTACAGGCTCCCTGGCTATAGTAATCAATTGTTGTAATTAGTTTATCATATTTAAATTTTATAAGAGAATTAAAAATCAGGCTTTCTTCAGTTTCATTATCTTTAAAGTCAGGACTGTGGTGTAGGAGGCGTTGCTGGATTAGAATAAAAAATATTTTTACTAAAAAATGAAAGGGTTCACAGCCATGACCTGAGTCGGAGCCGGAAAAAGAATTACCGGCTGTACAGCCCTGTTTATGGTAGTCATTTTAAGATTTATTATAGAGAGTATGCTACGTAACTTATGTCTCCGTATATTTACTTCTAAAACTCCTTTTATAAATAGTAAAATCAAAAATCTAATGTACCCCAATATTTTACCTATGTTTACCAAAATTGAGCCCAGATATATGATTATATTTTTAACATTTTACACTGAGTAAAAATAAATAAACAAATACTACCTATATCTTTTAGGTTTCCTATTCCTGACAGCAGACAAATGAAGCCCGTTTTGTGATGAATTGTAATGGAATTCTTGGAGAGTGCAATTGGTATGAGGATCAGGTCGCAGCATAAAAAGAATATTGAGAAAGAAATTATTTAAATTCACGACACAGTGTAGTAATATACTAAACCAAGCATTAATTAGGACAGTGTAAGGGGAGAGGGATGAATGAATGGGGATGGAGTGACAATAATATGGAGGTTTTAACAGGGCCTGAAGTGAAGAAGCGATAAAATTTATTGACCATAACGTAGGGTCATAAAAGTTTGTAATGAACCCCCAAGGAGTAGTACCAGTAACTTATGAAGGTCCCTGTGAATGAATATCCCTAGACTCGATAGTTACGTAATCGTTTGAAGAACATGTCAGCCGTTGGACAAACCTTGCTACGTCAGGTTATAAAATTCTTTTTATGGTGAAACCATAGAATGGGGACACAAAATAAACATTCAAACCAGGGATGGCACGAAAAAAAATCAAATTGAAAAAATCGCCTGATTTTTTTTACTTGATTTTTTTAAATAAAAAATCATAATTTTTTTTTTTTTTTTTGTAAATTTAAGTGATTTAACTTCAGTAGAAATAAAAAAATTAAAATAACAATATTATAGGAAGGCCATTCTGTTTCAAATTTCTACACTATTGTCAACAAAGGATCATGTTTCAAACAGGTTTCTTTTATTTCTGATGTAACATTTACAAATATTCCAATAATCAGGTGTTTTTAGGATTGAGAGAACAAAATCCTTTTCTAAATAATAGCATTAAATTCATCCGATTCTCACCTCAACTACTTGTTTATTTTTAATAAATAGTTTTTTAATAAATATTTTTTTCACTTTTCAACAAACTATTGGCATTGTAACCCGTAAGTCCGTAACACTCTTTAGTGTTGCTGTTTCATTGTGTCATAGACTATAGAGCCCTATGTTTTAAGATTTTGATTTACATAGGTTGAATAAATCACTTCAAAAATAATAATATATCGAACTTAAAAAAAGTTTGTTTATAATTTAATTTAGCGTGACGTCACGAATCTGAATAAATCAAAAAAATCAAAACAATCAAAAAAATCAAAAATTGATTTTTCTAAAAAAAAAATCAAAAAATCACCAAACCTGATTCAAACAATTTTTAATGCAACAATTATTGTTACCATTCCACCAGGGGCGTGGTTCCTATGGTATATTTGGCTGTATTAGGAACCCATGTGTATTGCTATTACGGTAGGGGACTGGATATTACATGCAATTGCAGGGGTTTTTCATGGTTTATATATCATATATATATATTATATATATATATATATATATATTATATATATATATACTATATATATATATATATAAATATATATATATATATATATATATATATATATATATATATAATATATATAGTATTATATATATATATATATATATATATATATATATTATATATTATATATATATTATATATATATATATATATATATATATATATTTCGTCTTACAGCAAAATCTCGAATTGTTCAGCAAATACTCTTGTTAAGTGATAACGACCATATTATTATGAAATGTTTAAGAATGTACAATCTCAATTATGCTTTCTTAATATATATATTATATATATATAATATATATATATATATATATAAATATATACTATATATATAATATAATATATATAGTTATATATATAATATAGGGGTATATATACATACTATATTATATATATATACTATATATTATATATATTTATAATAATGATAGTAATATATATAATATATAAGTATATATAATATATATATATTATTATATATAGTATATATATACTGTATATATATATATAGTTAGATATATATATATATATATCTATAGTAAATGATATTTATATATAGTGTATATAATATATATATAATATATATATATATATTATATGTCTATTATATATATAATATACTTTATTTATATATATATCTATTGTATAGATATATATATGTATATATATATATATATATATATAATATTATATACTATAATTATTATATATATATATATAATATATATATATATATATATATAATATATATATATATAATATATATATATATATAGTATAATATATATTATTATATATATATAGATATATATATATATATTATTATTATATTAATATTATATATATAAAATCCTTTTTTTATATTTATATTAAGTATATTATATATAATATATATTCAATGCATATAATTATATATAATATATATATATATTATAATTATATAATATATATATATAATATATATATAATTATATAATGTTTGTAATATTATAATACTATATATATATATATCTATAAATTATATATATAGTAGTAAGGAAACCAACATATTGGACTACGAAAAACCCACCCAAAAACCCAAAAACCCACACCAACGAAAAACCCACCTGACCAATTTTTTACCTGCCCTTGAACTTTTGACCTTCACTTTTTTTTTGGCCCTTTGACCTTTTTTGTGGCCCAAATTTTTGACCTTGGCCTTTTTGGGCCTTGACCTTTTTTTGGCCTTTACCTTTTTCGACCAACCTTTTTCTGCCATGGGTCATTTTTGGCCCAGGGTATTTTTTGAGTACATTAATGTTCTTGAATTCTATCTTGAATACATCTAAATCTTCTTGAGAACCCTAATTTTTGAGAACCCTAATTCTTTTGAGAAACCTAATTTTTTGGCAACCCTAATTTTTTGCAACCCTTCGAAAAGGGTTGCGACAAACGGTTGCGTCAGCAACCGTTGTACGTATCCCCCCCCCCTTTTTCCACCATAGGTCAAATTTTGCCCACGGTAAAATTTTTTGATCTTCTTAGAGGGCTTAGCCTAGTTTTATGATCGTCTTGGATACCTTTTTTAGAGTCCTGCCGCCTTTGCTCCAAAGCTTCGACAGATACCTGAATGGTACGTGTGGTATAAACGTAGGGGGGGGTCATTTTGACCTCCGAGTAATTTTTTTGTCCTTTCACTGGGTCAATTTGACCCACAGTAATTTGTATTGTTCCTTCCTAGGGGCTTAGCCTTTTGATGTCTTAACCTTGTTTGACACACTGGATATTAGTAGCTTGACTGCCATATCCATGGGTCATTTTGGGCGCACGCTAATATTTACCACTTCGTGCCGCAGCCCCGTCCAATATTGCGTTCCTAACTGTGTACGCAAGTATGGACCTAGTCTACCCTAATTGAACACCTAACACAAGTGCGCGTGCGACAGGCGCAACAAGAGGCACACACACACACACACACACACAGCACACACACACACACACACAGCTAGGGGCTAGGATAAATGCACACAACACATGACACACACATCAACTAACTTATACAGACATTCACTATGACATGTACGTTACCTAACGACACTTGTCACATTTACACTTTAGTGGCACACGTGCGCGGCGGCACACACATTCAAACTCCGTCTTGACAGCATACCCATGGTCATTTTCCCACGGTAATTTTTGGTCCTTCTTTAGGGACTTTAGCCTTTTTTTAATGTGCTTACCTGTGTTGTACCATGATATTAGTCGGACTTGACCCTTGCTCTAAATATACCAAGCCATGTCATGTTTGACCCACGCTAAACTTGATGTTTGTGGTTTCCCAAGTCACCGTAAGGGAAGTGATTCTCAGTGATGGCTATTAGTGTCGAGTGAGATTAAGAAAAATGGTAAAGTTGCCAGTGCAGTGCCCCAGTGAAGTGCCAAGTGAGTGCCAATGATGCCAAGTGAGGCCAGTGAGGCCAATGAGTGCCAAGTGAGTGCCAATGAGTGCCAAGTAGTGCCACATAGTTCCAACTGAGTGCCACTTTTTTCAAGCCTTTTCTAGCCTCCCCTGAGCCTAGAATAGGCCTAATATGGGTGTCTACCCTAGGTTATAAGGTATAAGGATTCGATTGGTGTGTATAAGAAGTTGCTAAGATGCTTCCTACTATGAGTTAGTCCTTTTTCTAACACTTAGTACACACATACACTACGAACTTATAGCACACATTCCATTATGACACTTTACACACTATGACACTACATTAACAAATACACTTACACTTTCACACCCAACACAGATACACTTAACTTACACTCACACACTCGATATTTTTATGCCCTCAAATCTTTGATTGCTACTTTGATGCCCCAGCATAAATAAATGCCTCAGCATTGATGCCTCAAATTTGAACAGGTTCATCTTTGATGACTCATCTTTGATGACGTCATCTTTGATACATCTATATTGGTGATTCATCTTTGATGAAATCACCTTTGATGACTCATCTTTTGTCAACCTCTAGATCATAAGCTGCCCACTAGGCCGCAGCAAGCCCTACCCGCCCAGGATGGAGGCCCGCACCCGCAGGTGCGAACCGCCGCGCGAGAATGAAAAATTTATATACTATAAGTCATTCATTTTTATTTCATGCTTAAGCAGTTTTATTAAAAACAAATTTTCGCGAACCTAAAACTGTAACCCATTACAGACCTATTATTTAACACATATATTTATTAACATTATTTTTACTTAATGACTTTTTACTTAATACTTTTTATTTATAATTTTTGAAAAAATTGTATGTAAGAGAAAAAACAGAGTTGCCTGATATATAACCATTTTATTTTACTAAAATTTGTACGAAATTTTTTAAAAACATTAACATACATACCTTAAAGCAGTAAATCAGTTAAATCAATAAAAGGTGTAACCTAACACCAAGAGGGATTATATGCTTTTGTTTTACTGCTTTACTGCTTTTAACTCATATGTTAACTCAAGTTTTACTGTTTTAACTTATATGTTTTACTGCTTTAACCATATGTTTTTAACATTACCTACCTTAAAACAGTAAATCAGTAAATCAATTAGAGATGCTACCTAACCCCTAGGGGGGATTAGTATGCTTTTGTTTTACTGCTGTTACTGCTTTAACTCATGTTTTATCTGGCTTTAACTCATGTTTTAACTGCTTTAACTCTTATGTTTTACTGCTTTAACTCACATATTCATTACATTACAGACCTTAAAGGAGTTCTCAGTTATACTTATACCGGTGTGACAAACACAAATGTGGGATTAGTAATGCTTTTGCTTTACTGCTTTACTGCTTTAACTCAGTTTTTACTGCTAACTTTCTGCTTTACTGCTTTAACTTCTGCTTTACTGCTTTAACTTTCTGCTTTACTGTTTAACTTTTCTGCTTTACTGTTTAACTCATAATTTATTAACATTATGTTATTTTTTTTATACTTTTTTTATTTTTATTATTTATTTTATTTATTTTATTATAATTTTAAGCTACTCATTATCCTACATTATGGTTTTATTATAGTCAGGTTATTTACTTCATGCTTATTGTTATTATTATAGAACACACAATACACACACACACATCACTACCAACACACCCCACAGTCACACACACACACCCACATCACACACACACACACTTACATACACTTACACTTATACACACATTCACATGACACTTATACACACATTCACTATGACACTACATTTACCCATAGACACTTACATTTACAACTTATACACATGTGGTACACCACACACACACACTACATCTTATACACACTTCACTATGATCTATACACAATCACTATTGAACACTTACATTTGTCGCCATAGCCTTCCATTTAAACTTAACACTCACACACAGAATTTACTTACACTCACGACAAGATTTAGATTACATCAAGCACAGATTTACTGTACACTCACACACGAGATTTAACTTACACACCAGATTTACTTACAACTTGCAGCACCGATTTACAGACACACACACCACACACATTACACGCACACATACCATATCACTTAACACATATAACGTGCTAATTTATTAAATACTTATTATGTTTTAATTAAACACGATCATTTATATTCTCATTCAAATATAACTAAATTATTTCAAAGTTTCTTAAAACTTCTATAATAACTCACATTATCTTGAACAAAGAATTTATTATTAACTGTTAATACTTTTTGTTTATAAAGATTTTATAACTATCAAGTTTTAAAACATAACTTTACTAAAATTTTATGACAATTTTATTAACAACAATAATTTACGTACCTTAACAGCAATAAATCCAGTAAATCGCAGTAAGACACCCCTAGCACCCCTCTAAATCAAGCTATGGCCACGTTTGTTCTATTGACTACTGCTTTACATCATCTTTAACCATGTAAAAAATAAAAATAACAAATAAGTTCTTCTCTGCTAACATAAACATTGTATTTTTTAAAATCATTCTAAGTTTTTGATTTAAAATAACAATTATCATTACATTATACACACTCACTCGATGTTAACTAAACATATTTCAAAGTTTTTTAAAATAATTCGGGTTTTCTTTATTATTATTATTATTAATCTATGTCAATTGACAATTCCATCACGAAGAAAACACAAACCCGCACTCCTTAAGACACGAGCAAACTGACCTCTCTCTGTAAAATGTGTGAAATAACTACTTTAGGCAAATTTTAGGATAATCCTTTTTGTAACCCGGGGGCGATTTAACCTAATTCCAGGTCAAATATATTTCAAACTGACCTTTTTCTGTAAAATGTGGGTGCAATAACTACGTTAGGCCATAAATTTAGGCCTACCCATTTAGGAATAAGCCTTTTTGTAACGGGCTAATTTAAATCCTAACTACAAAGTCCCAAAGCTTAATTACCGTATAGAAAGAATCATTGTTATTATTATCTTTATAATAAATATATTTCAAAACTGAAACACTGACCTGGATCGGTAAGTATCCTTAGCAGTAAAAACGGAATATGTCTTCCTACTTGGATTGGTCGGGTAATCCTATCTCTATATGACCTCGTATGTGATTGGTCGAAAATTATTTTATCGTCTTTTGAAAATTAACTTTGTCCTTTAAACTTGTATTTGAGCGCAGGGTGTGTGTTTTATTTATTCTTTTAGACCCAACTCATTTAAAATCATAGTCCATTTAGCTGTTAAAGCGTGCACAGTTATTGATTTGTATTAACAAGTTGTTTTATTTTTACTAGTGTATATCATATTTAAATAAATACTTACATTGAGGAATTATTAATTTCCCTAGAATAGATAATAATTAATTCACTAGTTCATCAAGCTAAAACCAGCCAGGGCTCAGCATGAGCCCCCCCCGCAAAGGCAGCCAACCCCGCACCCGCTGGTGCGATCTTCGACGCGTGTCGAAGGACGAGATCCCGTACGCCCGTGCGGCCGCAGGCGGGCGATCACGGCGTCCGTGCGCGCAGGTCGAGGTGCGCCGCAGGCGCAATATTCCACGCGAATGAAAAATATATATTATCAATATTAGTACTATTATAAATATAATATATATATATTAATATAATATATATAATATTTATAGTATATATAATATATATATATATATATAGGTATATAATTATATATTGTGTGTGCGGGTGAATGTAAGGGTCTATGGGTGAACGTAAGTTTCTATTGTATTTGCGTATGTGTGAATAAGAGATATAGGGTATGTTGTGTGCATAAGTGTAAGTGTAAGTGTCTATGGTAAGTGTAACTGCTTTTAAGCTGAAATCATCAAATATAGGTGGTATCCAAAGATGAAGGCATCAAAGATGAATCATCAAGATGAGCCACTAAAGCTGAGGTACCAAAGCTAAGTTATCAAAGTTGAGGCATCAAAGCTGAGGTATCAAAAAGCTGAGGTATCAAAGTGAGGCATCAAAAGCTGAGGCATCAACGTTGAGGCATCAAAACTGAGACATCAAGTTTGAGGCATCAAGAGCTGAGGCTAAAGTTGAGGGATCCAAAATAATCGAGTGTGATTGTGTGTGTGTAAGTGTGTTGCGTGTGTGTGTGTGTGTGTGTGAGTGCGTGGTATGTGTGTTCTAAAATAATAATACAATAGACATGAAGTAAATACACTAAGTAATAATAATAAATGTTTTTAATAAATTATACGCTATAGGTGTAAGTTATTCGTGTGAGTGTGTGTGTGTGTGTATGTGTGCGTGTTTGTGTATGTGTGTTCTAAATATTAATAACTGTGTGTGTAAGTAAATAACACTAAGTATAATAAAATAAAAAATAAATTTTAGATAAATTTTAAAATTTATTGTGTGTGTGTGTGTGCTGTGTGTGTGTGTGTGTGTGTGTGTGTGTGGGTTGTTGTGTGTGTGGGTATGTGTGCGTGTTTGTGTATGTGTGTTAATAATAATAACAATAAGGGATGAAGTAAAATACACTAAGTTATAATAATAAAATAAAAATATAAATGTTTTACTTAGATTATACGTTATATGTGTAGTGAGTGGGTGGTGTGTTGTGTGTGTGTGTGTGTGTGTGTGTGTGTGTTGGTGTGTGTGTTGAGTGTGCGTGTGTGTGTGGTGTGTAAATGCGTTGTTCTAAATAATAATTTTCGCGCGGCGAATATTGCGCCTGCGGGGCACGCGGCGGGCGGGGAACGCGGAAATATTGCGCTGCGGGCGCGCGCACGCGGCGGCGGGTACGCGGCCGGCGCGGGGAAAGAGGCGGGACGCAGCCAGCGGGTGCCGGGGTTGGCTGCCCTTTGCGGGTGGGCTCATGCTGAGCCCTGGTGGTTTGCTTATGAACTAGTGAATTAATTATTATCTATTCTAGTGAATTAATAATTATTCCTCAATGTAAGTATTATTATAAATATGATATACAATTAGTTAAAAATAAAACACTTTAATACAAATCAGATAACTTGTGCACGGCTTAAAGCTAAAATGACTATGATTTAAAATGAGTTTGGGTCTAAAAGATATAAAACACACACCTGCTCAAATACAAGTTTAAAGAACAAAAGTTAATTTTCAAAAGACGATAAAATAATTCTCGACAATCACATACGAGGTCATATCGAGATAAGGATTACCCGGACAAATGCATCAAGTACGGAAAACATTTCCTTTTACCTGCTTAAAGGATCTACCGATCAGCATGTTTCAGTTGAAAATTATTTTAAAAATAATAAATAACAATGATTCTTGTCTATACCGGAATTACCTTTTGACCTTTATTAGGATTAAATTAGCCGTCTACAAAAAGGCTTATTCTAAATTTAGGCCTAAATTTAGGCCAAACGTAGTTATTGCTACCACATTTTACAGAAAAAGGTAAGTTTGAAATATATTTTGACCTGGAATTAGGCCTAAATCGCCCCCGGGCTACAAAAAGGATGTATCCTAAATTTAGACCTAAGTAGTTATTTCAACACATTTATACAGCAGAGAGGTAGTTCCGTTATCTGTAAGAGTGCGGGTTTGTTGTGTTTTCCTCGTATGGATTGTCATGAACATAGTAATATAATAATACTAAAGAAACCCGAATTATTTAAAAAATACTTTGAAATATTTAGTTAACACGAGTGAATAATATAAATGTAAAGTGAATAATTGTTATTTTTAAATAAAAACTTTAAAATGATTTTAATAAATACATGTTATGTTAGCAGGAACTTATTTTAGTTATTTTATACTTATTACACGGTTAAAGATGATGTAAGCAGTAAGTCAATAGAACTAAAACGTGGCATAGCTTGATGTAGGAGGGTGCTAGGTCGGCTGTCCTTACTGATTTAAATGATTTCTGTTGCTTTAACAGGTACGTAAAATATCATGTTTTTAATAAAATTTCATAAAATTTTAAGTAAAAGTTATTTTAAAACTGATAGTTATAAAATTTATAAACAAATAAAGTATTAACAGTTAATAATAAAATTCTTCTTTCAAAGATAATGATTGATTATTATAGAAGTTTTTAACGAATCTTGAGACATAATTATATAGTTATATTGACGATGTTGAGATGGAGATAATCATAGAATTGTACGGTGTGTTTAATTAAAACATAAATGTGTTTATAAATTATACGTTATATGTATGTGAGTGTGCCGTGCTGTGATGTGTTTGCCACCAAGTGTGTGCCGACAATCTGGTTCATGGCCAGTGCCAGTCGATCCCGTTTGTGTAAGTGCGGTCGAGTGTGCGTTGAAGAAATCTTGTGTGAGTGGTAAGTATATCTGTGTGAGTGTAAGTAAAATCTGTGTGTGTGAGTGTTAGTGTAAATGTAAGTGTCTATGGACAAATGTAAGTGTCATAATGTGAATGTGTGTAAGTACTATAGTGAAGGAGGTGTGTAAGTGTAATGTGTGTGTGTGTGTGTCCACATGTGTATAAGTGTAAATGTAAGTGTCTATGGGTAAATGTGAACATGTCATAGTGATATGTGTGTACATAAGGTGTCTAGTGAATGTTGTGTATAAACGTGTAAGTTTGTAAGTGTGGTGTGTGTTGTGTGTGGTGTGGTGTGTGGTGGTGTGTGTGTGTGTAATGTGTGTCTAGAATAATAATCATAGGCAATGAGTAAATAACACATAAGTATAATAAAAATAATAAAATAATAATAAAAATATATAAAAATAATAATAAAAATAAATAAAAATAATAATAAAAATAAATAAAAAGTATTAAAACAAAATAAAAAACATAATGTTAATAAATATATGAGTTAAGGCAGACAACCAGAAAGCTCGAACAGTAAAGCAGAAAGTTAAAGCAGTAAAGCAGAAAGTTAAAGCAGTAAAACATGAGTTAAAGCAGTAAACATGAGTTAAGCAGTAAAGCAGTAAAACAAAAGCATACTAATCCGCCCCTTGGTGTTAGGTAACACCTCTATTGATTTACTGATTTACTGCTTTAAGGTATGTAATGTTAATAAATATGTGAGTTAAAGCAGTAATACATATGAGTTAAAGCAGTAAAACATGAGTTAAAGCAGTAAAACATGAGTTAAAGCAGTAAAGCAGTAAAACAAAGCTACTAATCCCCTAGGTGTTACGGTAAACCTCTATTGATTTACTGATTTACGCTTTAAGGTATGTATGTTAATAAATATGTGAGTTAAAGCAGTAAAAATTAAGAGTAAAAACAGTAAAACTTGAGTTAAAGCATGTAAAACATGAGTTTAATGCAGTAAAGGCAGTAAAACAAAAGCTACTAATTCCCCTCTTGGTGTCTAGGTTACACTCTTATTGATTTACGATTACTGCTTTAAGGTATGTATTCTTAATGTTTTTAATAAATATTCGTACAGTTGTAGTAAAAATAACCTAATGTTTATATATCAGACACTCTGGTTTTCTTCTTACATACAATTTTTAAAAAAATTAATAAATTAAAAAGTATTAATTAAAAGTATTATAGTAATAATGTTAATAAATTATGTTGTTAAATAATAGGTTCTGTAATGAGTTACAGTTTAAGGTTCGCGAAAATGTTTTAATAAAAAACTGCTTAAGCATCGAATAAAAATGAATGACTTATAGTATATATACTTTTCATTCGCGCGGGAAGTCGCACACTCCGGGTGCGGGGCCTCCATCCTTTGGGGGGGGAGGGGGGCTTGCTGCGGCCTGGTGGACAGCTTATGATCTAGAGGTAGACAAAATGAGTCATCAAAGCGGTGATTTCATCAAAGATGACCATCAAATAGATGGTATCAAAGATAACGTCATCAAGATGAGTCATCATAGATGAACCTTCAAAGTTTTGAGCATCAATTGCTGAGGCATTTATGCTGGGGCATCAAAGTTGAGGCATCAAAAGTGATGGCATCAAAGTTGAGGGCTCAAAATATCGAGTGTGTGAGTGTAAAGTGGTAAGTGTATCTGTGGTGTGGGTGTGATGTAAGTGTATACATGCGTTTAATGTAAGTGTCATAGTGTGCAAGTGTCATAATGAATGTGTATATGTCGTAGTGTATGTGTGTATATATGGTTAGAAAATAGACTAACCTCATAGTAGGAAGCTGCCCTATGCAACTTGTAATATCACCAATCGAATCCTCATACCATTAAACTAGGGGTAGGACACCCATATTTAGGGCTATTGCTAGGCTCAGGGAGCTAGAAAAAAGGCTTGAAAAAAGTGGCACTCAGTTGGCACTATGTGGCACTCATGTGGCACTATGTGGCACTCACTTGCGCACTCATCTGGCACTCTTGGCACTCATTGGCACTCATTGGCAACTCACTTGGCACTCCCTGGCACTCGACCTGGCAGCGTCATCTAATACTCAATAAACACTAATAGAAACATCACTACTCACTTCTTACGGTAATATGGGAAACCATCAAGCCATCAAGTTAGCGTGGGTCAAAATGAAATGGTATACTGGCAAGGTCAAGTCCCGAACATATCAATGGGTCAAACAAGGTTAAGACATCAAAAATAGGCTAAGTCCCTAAAGGAGACAAAAAAAATTACCGTGGGGAAAAAATTGACCGCATGGTATCTGTCAAGGTGTGCTATGTGTGTGGCGCACGCGCAACGTGGTGTATGAAGTGTAATGTCAGTGTCTATGTAAATGTCAAAGTGTCATAAGTGAATGTCTGTATCGTGTAAGTGTGTGTGTGTGTGTGCTGTGTGTGTGTGTGTGGTGTGTGTGTTGTGTGTGCGCACGCGCACGTGTGTAGGTGTTCAAGTTAGGTTAGGTCCATACAAATGCGTACGAAGTTAGGAACGAAATATGTGACGGGTGGCCCACGAGTGGGCAAAAAATTACCGTGGGCAAAAATGACCCATGGTATATGGCAAGGTCAAGCCCTAAATATCATGGTAAACAGGTTAAGGAAACATCAAAAAAGGCTAAGCCCCCTAAAGGAAGGACAATAAATTACTGTGGTCAAAAATTGACACTGAAGGAGCAAAAATTACGTGGTCAAAATTGCCCATGGTACTGTAAGCTTGGAGCAAAGGGGAGACAAAAAAGGTTAGACATCAAAAATAGGGCTAAGCCCCTAAATGAAGATCAAAAATTACCGTGGGCAAAAATTGACCATTGGTCGAAAAAATTAGGGGGGACATGTACAACGGTGGCTTACGCAACCGTTTGGCGCAACCCTTCTTCGAAGGGTTGCAAAAATTAGGGTTGCCAAAAAAATAGGGTTGCCAAAAAAATTAGGGTTGCCAAAAAATTACGGTTGCCAAAAAATTACAAGGCCAAAAAAGGTCAAGGCCAAAAAAAGTCCAAAAATGACCCATGGAACACCCAAAGGGTTGGTCGAAAAAGGGTAAAGGCCAAACAGGTCAAGCCCAACAAAAGGTCAAGGCAGGTAAAAATTTGGCCCCAAAAAAGGTCAAGGCCAAAAAAAGTGAAGGTCAAAAAAGGTCAAGGGCAGGTAAAAAAGGCAGGTGGGTTTTTTCGTTGGGTGGGTTTTTGGGTTTTTTGGGTGGTTTTTCGTAGTCCAATATGTTGGATCCTACTTTATATACTATATATATTTATATAATATAAATAAAAAATATATATTATATATATAATATATATATATATATATATATATATATATATATATATATATATATATATATATATATATATATATATATATATAAGTATATTATATTATATATATATATATATAATATATCTTATATATATATATATATAGATATATATATATATATATATATATATATAATATATCTATATATATATAAATAGATATATATTATATATATAATCTATATAATATAATATATATTATATATATATATATATAATTATATAAATATATCTATATATATATATAATATATATATATATATATATATATTTAGATATATATATATATATATATATAATATATATATATATTAATTATATATATATATATCTATAATATATACTATATATATATATATATAATACCTATATATATATATAATTATATATATATAATTATATATATATATATATATTAATTATATAATATATATATATCTTTATATATTATATATATTTTATATATATATAATATATATATATATTATATATATATATATATATATATATATATATATATATAGTATATATATATATATTTTATATATATATATATAATAGATATATATAATATATATATATATATATATATATTAATATATATATATATATATATATATACTATATATATATATATATATATATATATATATATTATATATATATATATATATTATAATTATATATATATATATATATATAATATATATATATATCTTATATATATATATTTATATATATATATATATATATTATAATATAATATATCTATATAATATATATATATATTATATATTATACTATAAGTATATATATATTATTATTATATATTATATATATATATATATATAGGTATATTTATTGCGACTTTCTCAAGAAGTCCCAAAAGAAATCAAGA
>JABUQX010069762.1:35000-68752 GCA_015478945.1 Trachelipus rathkii | reverse complement strand
TGAAAAGCCCAAACTCTTTGACCACCCTATTTTCCTCTACTCAACCCTCGACCGACGTCTGTCATTACACTCTTCCATTACTTTGCACTGGCCTGTCTACCGCTATGCTCATGTCTCTGCTGATTCACATTGACCGGATGCATGGCTCCTGAATCTATGAACATTAGGAAGGCAGGTGGCCTTGAGCGTTCCTCCCTGAGTTTTGCATAGCAGGGAGTGTGCTTCTGTGCTGACCCTTTCCCCTAGTTCAACTATACTCTCTATACTATATTCTCAATACTAACACATTCCCTCAGTGTTGGAAGCATGCACATGTTCATCCTATTCCGATAAAAGGAAGCTGCTCTGATTCTTCTAACTATCGCCCTATAGCTCTCACTTGTATTCTATCTCAGATCTTTGAATTTTCCAATTGTTTTGATTTATTATTACCTGGGTATAGCAGCACACTCCCCAAACTGAGATGCCCAAAGAAAGAGCTTCATTTTAATTTTTATTCAATCCACTAATTTGTGGCATTTATGAAACAACTATTAAGTCCCTCAAGACATCCCCAATCCAGGAATGTGTTACCTTCACCAATTTAACTTATTTCATTTCATTACGTTACAAAATTCCAATCACATTACCTAGTAATCCAGGGCAATCAACTACACTGGATTTTGGAGTGTTGATTCTCCTCTTCTGGTTTTATCTTTGTCTGAGTCTATTCTTGTTTTAATAATTTGGAATTCTGATTCTTGTCGTATGTTATTAATACTTTATTACTTATTTAATATTTAGTAAAGTTATTTGATTTTAATTGAATCAAGATTTATATATTTAAAGATAATCATTCAAAAAAAAATATGTATAAATACCATATATCAGTAAGAGAAAGAAACAAAAATTTTCTTATACAACTTTACTGTTCTTTTCTCTAGTGTTGAAAATATGCAATATATTAAAAACAATAAGCTAAATGAAAATTAAAAAATAATAAAAGTTATATATTTTAATATGGTTATTTCATCCACCAGTGGGTGATATAACCCCTCTTCTCCAGTCAACCATTTTGATTGTCCTATAGCATAACTATTCAAAATATTGAAATAGATTATAATATACACCATAACTAGAACATAGGTATTTATTGGACCTAAAAGCTTACCATGTTGCTATGAAATTAAAAAAAAAAAAAAAAAACCCACTTGCAAAAGTTACAGAAAATGAGTGAAAATCCTTTATTTGTTTCAATGAAAAAATTTCCTTCAAATTCTCCCATGAACGACTGGATGTTAACTGAAGGTAGACTCAATGCCAGTACTTGATTACATAAAAAAAGAAAAAGAAAAGTTGCTAATTGGAAAAATAGGGCCAGTGGGTGAAGTAGCCCAGAGGGCGACATAGCTATCCTTATACCCCTAATATATATATATAAGTACGGCATTATATAATATTACTATATATATTTAAATATATATGTGGATAATTTAGTATATATATATATATAGATTAGATCAACCTGATTCTATATAATTATTATATAATATTATATTTTATATATTAATTTATAATAAAAATTATATTAATATTTAAATATATTATGAATATATTAATATTTAATTATATTCTATATTAATTATTAATTATTATATATATTATATATATGTTAACGGAGACCATGTAATAATGGCTATTATTCATAGAAATGATAAGAATTAGTTAAGACTTTTTTTTATAGAATAATCGTAATGTGAATTTAGCCAGCACTTAGTTACATCTTTTGATCTCGACTAAATTTTACATTAGACTATTCTTATTGGAATTTAATGATTAATTTTTTGTGATAATTGCAGTTTAAGCCATAATAAATTAAATCTGAATAAAAGAAACACACGGAAAAGTGGGTATGAGTTAAAAAAAAATATCTTTATTTAATATGATCTGATTTTATTTAATTTTATAATTCTACTTCTATCTTTGACATAATATCATTATTGGGAAAATTTTCTCTATCTTTCGTATGTTATTTTATTCTTTTTCTTGAGGCATAGCTCAACACAGCGATTATAATTTTTGCGTTATTTCCTTTATACTATCACATGAAGAAGGGACACTGCTCATATGAAGTCTCCATTCGCATACTTTCTTCATTGAGTCAAACTTTGAAAAGATGTTGGATGATATTGAGTTGATTATAAGGTCACATTCGGCAGAAGTTTAGTGTATAGTTTAATACTAATAATAATTTCTCAGAGGTTTATAATATTAAATTAAGTCCAAAATATGCTTTTAACTTTTTTCTCAATATTTATTTTATCACTCAAATAAAAATATTTATTACACCTTTATCACTCTAGCGATAAGAAAGAATAAAAGTATAATTTATAAAATATGTATATAAAATAACTCAATAAATTTGGCCTATATATTATAATATACAAATATTAATGAACAACATTTTTTCAGTCCATATGTTATCCAATCGAGAGATAAATTATATCCTCTACCGATCCGGAATATTGAGGAGAGATATTGTAATAAATGATTATGTTTAATTTTTTTATAAAAAATGGATCACAGAACCATTTGTAATTTGAGGGGAAGAATTACTCTCCTCATAATTATATAAAGAATTCTAGTAAAATTGCTATGAAACGCAATATGCTGAGTGAATCTGCCACATGTATAATTTGATCAAGCGAGTAATTTATGGCTCAGTATTGTAAATATATGAGAAGTTAATTATAAGGCAATTATAAGTGTGGACATTCATTTACGGTATAGTTATAATACTTAGAAGGCCTTTGCTGAATAAAGTTTTACATTATCATATTAATATTTAACAAAGTTTCTTGATTGATTACAGATATATTATAAAAAAACAGATTCATATATCTATTTCCAGTCCGTGTAGCTCCCCCCCACCCCCCCCTCCCCCTCCCCCCCGCACCCCTCCACCCCCGCCCCCCCCCCCCCCCCCCCCCCCCCACGCCCCCCCCTCCCCCCTATTTATCAATGAAAACATTGTGTTATAAGCTTTTTCAAGTTCATGACAATTATGAGTAGGGCCTACTATACTTTTGGTCATTTGTAGTGCATTAGTCAAGAAGGGCAAAAGGGATCATTTGATCGATCAAGGGCTTTTTTCAATAAGCAAGGCGACATAATCCAATCAAAGATAAATAAGCCAAAGCAAAAAAATGATCAAAGCACAAAAATTCATCAAGCATTTAAAATAAGCACGTCAAGAGCATAAGTATATAATCGAGCCGAAGGGCAAAAGCAGTAATTGCGTCCTCGCATAAAGAATGGATACCCAAAGATAAATAACCTGCAAAATGGTGAAATTGAAATGAAAAACTAAATTATGATTCCATTACAGCAGTAGTGAGTCCTAAATAGTTAAAAATAAATATTAGTATAAAAATATTATGTCTTATAAAATCGAAGAAATTGACACTTAAGAAGACTAATGTGAGCTTTAAAATTCAAACTAATACTCTTAGCTTATTATGATATAATAGATTAACATAGGGTTAATGTAATGGAGAGAGTATATATACTCATTATGTGAAGAGGATATATCTATCCGATTTAATTTAAATAAGTGAGGATAAGGAATATAAAAAATTAATAATAAATCTGTTCATTTCCATCGACTTTAAAAACTTGGACCAGAATCTATAAGTTTTCGAAGGTGTTTATCTGATTAGAAATCTGTCATTATCGGTGGATTTATTCCCTGTGCAAAGATGAGACGTGCAGAGTGTACCTGAGTCCCTTTGACCTGCATAAAACATCGTTCAACATTACGTGTCCTATGTTGATTATTCTATAATCCTTTAATCGCATTTCATATTATATCATAATTTTTAGCGCATAAACAGATAATTATTGAAAGTTAGGTACATTAAATACAAAGTATCACAACCTGAATTAGAATCCGAAATGACAAATTAAAGTTAACTTTTCGTCCGAGTAGTAAAGTTTATAAAGAGTGGGAAATACGAAACAACGATGTTTAAAATTTAAGAAAAATTTACAATTACGTTTGTAAATTGAAACTATGAATAAAGACTTGTCTCTAGAAAAAAGAGACATTGATTCAAATATATTACTATTTAAGCATTGTATCTGTATGATGAAGTAAATTAAAAGCAAATTAAGAAGAGTAGAGACTGATAGTTCCATTCCACAAAATTAGTATACTTCTGTTGATGAGTGGTTTGTGAAGTTAACCTTATTTACCTTAAATAGATTATACCGGCGTTAGTGCAGCAATGTTTTATCCCACTATACCATACCTGTCCCCCACTAAACTTGCGACTCACCTCACCTCATTTATAGTATTGACTCATCTTTTAATTGATGTTAAAACACCAGCCACAAACTGGATGGTGAGTACTGGTTGCTGCTATGAGTCACGGATATACCACACTAAATAAGAATCACTATACACAGATTATACAAATGCACATTTCAAGAGCGATATCACTACAGACACGCTCTTGAAAAGAGTACTCTTTTCTATGCAACCAATAACATCAAATTAATATCAAGAATGTAAAATCGCAATAAATTACCAAAGAATAACTTTATCACACACCACACTACAACAACAAGAGTTTGACCAAATCTATAGATATTCAAAATGCCAAATACAGAGTTTAAAACACAGACGATGATTGCTTACACACACCAACAACAACACACTAATAAAAACTTAATATTAAGCAGCACAACTGCGAAACAACAAAAAGCGTACTAACTAAAGCATGAATCTATCACTTATCAAAAACTCAAAGAGTTCACCAAAGCAATAAAGCGTCCCTTGATAACTGGAGTTGTCGACACAACTCTACCTATTCTCGCAAAACTCGCGCTATCTGTCAAAATCGCGTACGGTACCAGTAATTTACCACTTATTCACGCTTATAGAGCACACATAATTGCTGTTCCACGAAAGCCAATTCACGACACTACACGCCAAGAAACAAACCTTTTATTGTTTCATGCAAAAGCATTAGCGGTAACACAACACTGCAATATCCTTTTATTGCTTCATGCGATAGCATGAACACTATAACAAACACTATAACAGCTATAAGCAATTTCTCACATGGTGTCGTGTGTAAAAAGGTGTGGGGAATAGAAGTGGTGACCAAAAAAAAATAAAAGTTATTAGTACAAGAATTGGTATGATGATACTTTAATAAGCACAATGACAAAAATGAAATATTCATAACCGATAAATGCAACATGCAACATTACGTCTTACGCCAACCATCAGTGCATATAAAGATCATCTTTTTATTACAAAGTATTTTAAATCTATTTTAGATTGAAATTATTTAGAAGTTTTAACACACAAGCACACAATTTACAAAAAAAAAAGATTATCTTTAAATAAAAGATTTCTTTATCAAGGAGACTTTTTCCTTTAAGAGGAAAGAATTTATGGACTCACTTGTAGAATTCAAAGAAAAAAAATTCTTTATCAAGGGAAATTTCCTTGGAGAGGAATTTTCCCTTGAGAGGAATTTTTTAAGGGGAATTATATTAAATCTTGTAGAATTCATTTTCATAGATTTAGACCGCCCCCCCCCCCCCCCCCCCCCCCCCCCCCCCCTCTTCTTCCCGGCGCACATATTCTAACGCAGTTGTTAGGACATGTTTAAGATCTTGCACCTGACCCATACTTCTAGTAAAGGGTCGTGAAGGCAAAGATGGGGGTATTTCTTCTTCATATACGAGAGTATAATTACTATGGTCCAATGATATATCCTCGGGATTTCCGAAGACCTCACCTATTATTTGAGGTGGTCCCGGAACAAGTGACAACGGGGATGAAAAATCGTCCGGCCGAATCTGTCCAAAACCATAGGTTGGGATTGATGAAGGAGAAAATCCATGGAACTCAGTTTGCTCTGAGCTTGAAGAAAAATTCAACTCCAATGGACTTTCCTCTTGTAAGGGTTCCTATAGCTTGCTAGGTTACTGGTAATCGGGGGAGTTGGCCTATCCCGAAAATACACAGGTTCAGTAAGAACGGATTCCTGGTCCACCAGTACCCTCTCGGAAGTCGGGGGAGCATGGAGTTCTACTTTTATTGTTTCCTTCACGAATCCATCGGGTGATCCGGATGAGGGAGGGCAAATGACCGAAGGATACAGGAATTTCAAGGGATAATTATGTGGATACAAATCATGAAAATCCAAGGTAGGTGTCGGGAGTGCATCCTCCGTTGGATCCATAATGCTTGTACTACTACTGTCTGAAGAGGATATATACTCTAAAAACGAATCAGACTTCTCATCAGGAGGGAGAACAAACCTAACCCTATGGGGTACATGAACTGGGGTTAAACATGGGGCTATATCAGTAGAAGGACAGCTTTCCTCTACTTGTTGGATATCCCATATGTTTACTTTTTGGGTTACTTCCATGATTTTTGGGGAAAAATCGGGTAAAGAATTATATTCATCAAGGGATATCGGGTTAAACTGCATAAAGCCTTCGAAATTGGCATCCTCTTCTCCTATGGAATCCAAGGTGTCATCAAACAGAGAGGTGTCAGAGACAAAGCCGGAAAAATCAGATGAGGATTCGCTGTCTTCCGATGACTCGTCCTCGGATATTTCTAGATTATCCATTACTTCAACCACCTCATCTTCTTCATCCATATCGAAAAAGGCTTTACGGGTTTCCCTATTACGAGAAAGATATTTACGTAGGTAGTCTGGCACATCTATCCATCCTCGTAAATGGGAGAAATGGACTTTGTGGAGCTTACCTAATGGATCAGCAAAACGGCGGATCACATAAGTTACTTTATTTGGATTGACATCCATTACTAAAAAAGGTCCTTCCCATTTGCTATGGAACTTCAGGGCAGCGCTTGGGCCAGTACGGACAACTTTCCGGGCCACCTTCTGTCCTGGCTTGAAAGGCTTAAAATTAGCGCTACCTTCTTTCCAGTACTGGGGAAAGGTGTGAGCTGGAGAATGCGCTTTTTGGAGCAAGAAGTCCGAGGGGGACATATTTAAGGCACTATGACAAGTGTTGTTATAAATTAACACAGAGGACGGTAATTCTTCATCCCAATTGGTGGGTTGTTCTAAAACCAAACACTTGAGGATTTGTATTAAGCCTCGGTTAAACCTCTCACAAATGCCGTTACTTGCGGGATGAAGAGGGGAAATCCGAATGTGCTTAATATTATGTCGTTGTAATGCCTGCTGAAATACGTGAGACGTAAACTCCGTTCCATTATCCGTAAGGATACGATTTGGAATTTTTGGAAGGAACGAGAGGATATGATGCTCTAATTTCCGAGAAACTGTGTGGCTAGTTTTATCGGAAATAGGGACGACGGACACCCATTTGGAGTAGTGGTCTATGAACACTAGACAGTATTTATTTCCCTTTAGAGTTTTGGGAAACTGCAGCAGATCCATAGCACAGAGATCGAACGGGGAACTGGCAAGGATTTTTAAGGGAGTGACGTTTGCAGAGAAATTCTTTTGGGTTTGACAAACGGGACAACATTGGACAATGTCCACCACTAGTTGGTTCACTCTCGGATGCCAAAATTGTTTATAGATGAGCTGCAGCATCTTATTTCTCCCTATATGGGCACAAGAGAGGTGCAAGTTCAAAACAATGTGCATGAGGAAGTCTAGGGAAATCATGTACAGCAGTGCATCTGTCTTAGTTTTGTAGTATAAGACATCATTTTCCATGACCATTAGTGTCTTATGCGTTCGGTATTGAAGAGGTACCTGTTGCCAGTTGACATTGGATCTCTGAAAACCTTTCAATAGGAATTTTAAAGTACGATCAGAACGTTGATCTCTTAAGATATCGTTGTCGTCGATATTGGGAAGCATAACGCTTATCTGTCTCATAGGGATGTCTTGGGTTGAACGTGGGGTATCAGACTTTCGTTTGATGCCATCAGCTACAACTATCACCTGATTTCCATGAATATAAACTATAGCACTGTAGGTGAGATAAATCAGGCAACAAGTGATTATCTCTAAGGCTGAGTTCCAAATATTAAGGATGGTCTACCATAAAGTTGGGGAACAATGCATTAAACTTCTGACAGATTCAGCTACTAAAACACCCATAATAGCGACATTCTGAAACACGAGCTGTATTAAACATCACCCAAACACATACGCGAGCATGAACTACAGCCTCCTTACATCATCATGCAAAAGCACCACTTAAACGACAACCCACACACCACTCTATTAATATGATGGAATGATTCTTTATGATTCACCCAACGATTGAAATACAATATCACCTCCTGAATAACTTATTTTAAGTATAATTAACCTGCCCCATTGTTCATACAAGATCACAGTGATTTACCAGTGAGAGTGAAGGCAAATCATCTAAGGTCCACACATATTTAACTTAATATATGATGAGGATCTAATATCACCCGCCTATGACATAAATAGGTGACAAGGTATGACCATTCCTCGTGATCCAGATTCCTCATCAGGATGATCAGTAACACTAAGGAAACCAAGTGCAAAACCTTATTTTTCTGAGGTTTTACGACCAGGGAGTATTTTCAGGTAGATGTATTTCCTACATTCCTTTACCTCGATGTAAAAGTAGGGATTTATCATTTTTGTCACAAATGAGTAATATAAACCCATATTTATTTGTTGATTGTATAGAAAAGATAATACCGAAAAGTAATGGGTTTATTTTTGTGTTATATGCAGGGATGCTGATCCGGAGCTGTTATCAATCCTAATATTAGCAGTAAATATGAAAATGAATATTATTATATTTTATATTATCTTTTAGGATTTTTATATGTATTATTATTAAGATATAAATTCATTATTATTGTTATTAACATCATCATCAATATTGCATGACCGTATACTTCATGTTATGTAGGTCATGATATGTTATGCATATAAATTATATGTCTGTATTATTATCATTTATAATGTTAATACAGATTATATATCAACTAATTGTTTACATTCTGTTTCAGTCAGTAGTTTGTAAAAACATGTAATTACTTATTGTCTAGTCAACAAGTTGATTTATTACTTGGAAAAACAAGTATAATCACATCCACTTGGGAAATTTGTTCATCGTACTACTGAAATTGTTTAAAATCTAAAGGTATGATAAATAATATTTAGTATACACGTGAGTATGAAAAATTAGTTAAGCTATTGAAGCATTAAACTGAATTATGTCAAATTTAATTGATTTTGTACTGATGTTAATTTTTAGTAGGAGTGTCTCATTGCGAGCGTTTTTTCGATCTATGTATAGGAATTAGTTCAATCATAATCCAAGGACTACAAGAAAACACCTCTTAGCCACTGATAACTTTTGCATATGTAGCGGTTTATGCTTTCAATATGTTCTCTTAACTTTAATCCTTACTCATTGAATATAATATGTGATACAATGAATTTGTTTTTATTATATATGGAATCATCTTAAAATTAATTGAATTTATTTTAAATGCACAGTTGTATGTTAGCAATTCATATATAAGATAAAATACTAGATGTAAAATAAATGAATAAAGATACCTATAACTGGGGATTCTTTTCAGTCCACAAGTTTTAGTGTCAAGAAGCTATTTTTGTGAGAGTGATTTCTTTATGATTTTGTCTTTTCACAATTATTTGCTATGTCATCACTTTCGTGTTTAATTCTGAGTACAAACTGGTCTGTATACTGGAAAACTATAAGTTTACTGGGTTTGGTTGTTCTTGAATCAGAGATCCACAATCCTTGGACTGAATTATTTTGTCGTTACTGTATTATACCTGGATGAGTTCAGAAAAACCATTCAGAGTATGTCTAAAGAGTGCGCTGATGATTATAAAGATTAGAGTGCCACATAATAATTTGTATTTATAATCTAACAAACTTTTGTTTAGAGCGGTATATAAGGCTTATATTTGGATGGCGTTTTTGGATGTATTTATATTTTTGTATAATTAACTTTTTTATATAAGAAATAAACTGACATCAGATAAGGACTAACCTGCCATAGAAAAGGACCTAACTTCTCATAGAAAAGGACATAACTTTACATAGAAAAAGAACTAACCTGCCATACAAAGAATTAACCCCTAATTGATGTGTAAAAATTTTAATGGAAATATGTTTATTTCAATTTTTATGTAATAAATTATTATGGAACTTTATACGTTACACTTTAATAAAAGTAGAATGTATACCTCTCCATTAAATTTACCCGCCGTGTCATTAATAATTTAACTAATTATTTAATTTATTTAAAACTAATCGGCAACAAACTGAAATTTTTTAGAATTAGAGGAATTTCCAGAATTCTTATTCTTAATAAAGTTAATGAATTGTAATTGAATAAAAACATAAAATATATATACAGCAATACAAAACCTCCACGATGAATGACCTTCGCCTTATGGCTACTTTATTTATTTAAGTAGAATATCTAAAATTACAACCAGAAATACATTGTTCCGTACACTGTAACTTATTAACCCAACCAGTTTGTTAAATGAAAAACTTATGTGAGATTGTGATCTATATATATTTCATAATCTTTAGACACACTTGATGGTTGTCGAACTCTACAATCCAGTGATGAATTAAACTCCACTTATATAAGTTAACACGCAGATGAGATATATTCAGTTCACAAGATTGAGGATATTGTGTTCGAATGAATAGAATATAACATCACCAAACGCCCCACAACACAAAGAGTTTTTGTCCAAAACATCGTGGGAAGATTGATTACAGGGGTTCTTTCCCTCTGAATCACCTCAAAAACTTACGTACACAATAAATTAACAACCACTTCTCTCATAACAGAAACACAACAGTTTTCTACTCACACATAAAATTCTCATGCTCACACAAAAAACCTTGTTGCTGTGAAATGTATATCCCACAGTTAAAAAATTGTTGCTTGACTTTATCAGATTTAATTTGATATGTAATTCTTTACTTACATGTTTCGGTGGTCACTATGAAATGAGGAATACTATTCATTGATAGGATTTTAATAATATAGACTGAGCATGTCATGAAATCATAAGTATATTTCCAGAAATTTTACTAATCATAATATCAACTTTATGAACCACTCTTACGTTAATCATTAGTAAGAAATAAAGTATGGATAATACATATTGGATATAGCACTTCTACTTTCAACTATCATTTATCAATCACCGCGAGTTATAAGCAAGTATATGATATTATTTGTGTCTTATGGTAGATGTTACTGAAAATTATACTCATATAAAGACACAAATAAAACTCTACATGAGCTTACAAATAAAATAATATATTTCACTAGTACTTACAATATTAGCAATAATTCATTATAATTGACCTTCACAAAGCTAAACTCATAAAATTTTACTATCCCTATTATCATATATTTATATATATCACATTACATTTATAGATTATTTTAACCACAATTTTCTCAATAAGTACGATATTAGAAAAAATTTATCCATATAGTTGTGATTGATAAATATATGATATTAACTTGTTATTTATAGCGTTTTTTAAATTTTTTTGAGAAACAATAGTAAAATTATTACAAAAACTACTACTTGAAACAAATAACATAAAATATGATTAATGCTACTGTTATTAATCATAAATAGTAAAATAATTATAATTGTCACAATTTCATGCACACTAATAATGTCCATACACTGAAAGTTATAGGCTATGAATCTGATGTGCATGTATAAGATAATAACATCACAAATAATGAAAATCGTAATATAAATAAAAAAAAATCCTTAAAAAATAAAAAAAATAATCTTCTTTATGCTATGTGGAGACGAGCTATCAATTTTGATTGTATGTCAAATGCAAACTCACACTCAAATTAAAAACCATTTATTCAGAAATAAAATTAAAATTACAATATTAATCAATTTAAAAAATGGTTTACTTTTTTAGTTACAAAAAGACCCCTTTCATCAACGGAAAAGAGAATGTAAGTTAAAGTAACTCCATCGATAAGACACCTCCCTCCTTCTCAAATTATAGACAGTTAACCGAACCTCGAAAATAAAGTGTTCGTTGTTGTTAATCCTGGTCTGATTTGAGTCCTGAGATTATTGGCGACGAGGAAAGTGGGTTCCACATAACCTATGGTGAGTAGCGCCGATACAAGGCGGCACTTTCACGGAACCCTTTATATACTGAGAGCACCGTATTAATGAATGATGGTGCAAGCCTCCTTGTGAATACTTAGTAACTTGTTAGACAAATGAGGGCCAATTTATAACTTAAATGTACGGAGGTGTAGTATTCAATTTCGTTTGAAGTTGATTTTCATTAAAAAACAAGATCTCCCAGTCATTTTATAATGTTCGATAGATGAGTGGGTGGGCTTATACTGGATGAGTACGCAAAGAAGAGAGCTGAATTAATCCCAATCTTCCTCCATTATTGTGGATAGTACAGTGTGAAATTTACTCCATAGGGTTTTTAGATACCATTCTCATTCATAAATTTTCTATTTTTCACAGGAACAACTCTAATTACCATCAGGACACAAGCCATCCTTTTCATTTATAGTGAGTTGAACTGCAGCTCCTTATCAAAAAATACCATGTTGAAAAATTGCTTCGCTACGAGTGCTCTCCATAAAGCTTAGTTTGCATAATAATTGCGGAGACATACTAGCTTGCCGATGAGATAGATTTGAGTTGTGTGGCACGCCACACAAACGAAAGCTGATTACCCACGATTCAACCCAAGACATCCCTATGAGACAGATAAAGCGTTATGCTTCCCAATACGACGACAACTGGAGTATACTTTAAGAGATCCAACGCTGATTTCGTACTTTAATTATAAATTCCATATAGTGTGTGATACAAAGTATTACATGGCAATATCCAAATGTCATAGTTACTTGGACCCAACCAGGTTAACATCCCTCAATACACAAACGGACACTAAGTAGCCACACCGAACATATTGTTTCTATTGCAAAACTATATGCACGACTAAAACCAATATCACAAAACTGAGACAGATTGGCCATAAGCTAGCAACAAATTCGTTATCAATTGATTTTGCCCACGTACGAAGCATTTCCATCAGGTCACAGCTAATGCACGGAATTTGATTATATGAAGACTTTGGCAACCGTTATCTCTAGCATAGGCCTTGCCTATTTATGGAGAAGAAATTTAACCCAAGAGACGTGTTTGATCACCAAGCATCAGTTCTCGATATACAAAAAATATGTGTTTGAGCAAGCATTCGCAGCGAGAAAGCATGTTATGATCAAAATGGCGTTTGGTACAATTGCTCCAAGAGTTGTTGTTCGGGTACTTATGTCGTAAACCGCAAAAGTAATTATGCTTCTGCAAACATCACGATCTTCCCCCACTCAATGTTATAAAAAATCCCTTTAGCCTCACAGTTCTCACTATCCAGTATTCAATCAAATCTGTGATATCATATAGATCATGTCACTTAGCAGTTTCCCAAATACTATCTAAAGTGGATAAATATATAAATACTTGATACTTATGTGATCATAGACCACACTCTCCAAAATGTATAGTGTTCACCGTTATACTTATCTCACTATATTCTACGATTTAAAATAACTAAGTACTCAACACCAGTGAGTTTTCTTACTGGAAAATTAGTATAGATACATCTATTATCCTTCTTATACGTTTTCCATTTCCATAAATAAATTATATCTCCAAACCAAAATCAACTATTTATATCAAATTACGAGGATAAAATGAGTACACTCGTAGAGTTTACGTCTCAATAAAATATTACAAGCAGGCAAATTACAACTGAACAACCTCCTATCAATAAATCTAAAATAGCGACAAAAACCGGAAAATTTTTCACTTCCATATCAATTTTCCAGACAAAACAAAGATGTAGACCACAGCAAATTGCATGAGAGTGTTATTAAATTAACCCGAAAACATAGCCTACATCAATATATCGACTATCAAAGTGAGCATGTATTATAGGTACACATAACCTCCATCTAAACTGGGACGAAAAGTTGAATACACTTCCTCCTTGTGATTAATTTTGCTTAAGGAGAACATGCACTATGTTATTTCATAGTTCTACTCATCAATACGTACGGGACTTCTTACTCCAAAGGCGCATTCTCCAGCTCACACCTTTCCCCAGTATTGGAAAGAAGGTAGTGCGAACTTCTAAATTTTAAGCCTTTCAAGCCAGGACAGAAGGTCGCCCGAAAAGTCGTCCGTACTGGTCCAAGCGCTAGCCTCACAAAGGTCACAGTAGGCAAAATCGGACAAGGAAGACCCACTATACTCCAATAGCTAGAGGAATTGTCACACTCCAAAGATAAAAAGACTAAAATAGCACCCTTACTAGTAACATAGGTATGACACCTCTCCGTATCATCGTTGCTATCCTAAGTTAAGGTCAAAGATCCCCTCCACCATACAAGTATCCCCCAATTCCCTCAATTCTATCGTTAGAGATAGCGATATACAAATGTATGCAAAACTTTTGGTATGTATATATTTATTCTTCTTATCTAAATTAGGGGACATACCACATTGCGTTTACACAAAGCCTTTTTCGTAATTTGTGGCAATGAAAGATAGAAATGAAGCAGTGAAAGTAAATAGAGAACTGAGAAAAAATCCCACAAGAGTACGCAGTATCGGTTAAAAGTATCAAAGACACGAATCTCTCAAATCTGATTATATTCACCAGGCCAGTGCCGTCACTCTGACCTCACTCATCGCTGTTTGATTGATCCACCCTTTGCAGATATCCATCACGATGAACGATGCCCATTCCCCGAAAGTTATCGAACAGCGCCTCAACCCACCCCACTATCTCTTTTGTTGTTAGGCTATTATATCTATCAGTTAACCACCCTCTAGGCACTATTTAATCACCTCGCCCAACAAATCCATTGATATAGATAACCAACAATAAGCCTTATTAAGACAAATATGCTATAGTCACACAGACGTTGAGGTAGGATGAAAGTCGTGCACTCCACTCTTAAACACCACTTAAAGCGCCCCATTGTTATACCACCAAAATTCAACTGAATAGATCCTCAATAAGTGTGATTTAGGTCTAAGCGGAAAGCTGCAGAAGCGGCAAGAAAAAATATTCTGATTCGATTATTAGAGTAAATAATCACACACACGACACCTCTATACAAGACATTGCAGTAGATAGGTTACCACAAGCAGAATTAGAAACAATCAGATTGGCTGTAAGGAAATAAATATAACAAGGATATGACACTTCACAGCGACACCTTAAGCCTTTAGATTTTACAGTACGATTTTGTAATCCACAGATTATCCCATGAAGTTTATGCGAAAATTGACGTATTCTCTTGTCGAGAGTGCATTTCACTCTCTGTCAAACCGAAGTGAGTTCTAGAGATATGGATCGTTGAAGAATTATAACAATTTATATAATAATTAGAACTCTCTCGCAATGACCTTCTTCTCTCTCCCACTATCATTAAACCTATGCAGTAGTCATGGACTTATTATATAGGGCCTATCTAGATGTGACCAGTGGTAAATACCAGGTTATATTACTCGAAGTAATGTCTGTGCGTGATATTATTACGTTTGCGCATTGAGCTGCCATATCTTCCCCTTTTATTTATCTTAGTAAGTTTATTCTGACAGCTCGCGTATTTAACGGAGCTACTATCGTCAATCTCTCTCCATACAAGAGAGAACACGTCCTCTTTGGATGTTGTAATTTTCTATCTAATGCTCAGGAGCGCTAAAACTGAGTGCCCATGGGATTATTCTCCTTTGATTCACATCCCAGAACCATTAGGTCATTTTGGACAGGAGTCACGGCACCGGACGATATATTATATCTTATCCCCACTCGTTTGCACTTATGTTCCGGGTACCTACTCTTCTAAAAATAATTAGTGCAAGGTCCTCACACGATAATATCCCGAAGGATTCTAGAGCGATATAGCATTGGTACCATTTAGAGAGTAATCTATTACTACTGCGTATATGAAGAAAATACCCCCATCTTGCCTTCCGACGACCTTGTACTAGAAAGTTATGGGTTCAGGTGACAAGATCGTAAACAAATTGTAGCTAACAACTGCGTGATAGATATGTGCGCCGAAAGCACAGAATCGAGGTCTAAATCATAATGTGGTAAAGATGAATCTACGAAGATATCCATATAATCCCCTTAAAAAACAATTCCTACTCAAAGGGAAAAATCTCTCTCCAATGGATATATTCCCCACTTGATAAAGAGCAATTTTATTCTAGATTCTAGCATAGTGATTTCCGAATAAATATCTCTTCCTCTTAAAGGAAAAATCTCCTTGAGATAAAGAAATTCTTCTTATTTAAAGTATAATGCTTTTTTGTTGTTGATAGAGATGTGCTGCTGATGGTATTAAGAAACTATTCCTTTAAACTATAAATTTCAATCAAACCAGATTTAAAATACTATGTAAAAAAAGATGATCTTTCACTATAGGACATTCTGCCTCAACAATCCAGTATAAAGGCGTATCTAGAATGCAAGTTGATGCATAATGCAAATAGTTTTAATTCCTTGCATTGAAAAAATTAGTGATTATTTTCATTATTTATCATGCGGAGCATGGTAAAGTATCATCATACCAATTCTTGTACTAATAACTTATTTTTTTGTGCACCACTTCTATTCCCCACACCTTTTTACACACACACCATGTGAGAAAAAATGCTTATTTAGCTTGGTTATAGAATGTTATTGAGGTGTTTATCAAGACTAATCGCGAGAGAGCTAATACTAAAAAGTGGATATAGCAGATTTGCGATGTACACGCGAATTGCTTTTGTCACCATTAAAATATATATAAAGTGTTGTTGCTTTAAAGATGTTAATGTCTTTCGGCGAAACAAGTATTGGTGTTGAATTAGCGTAATAAGTGTAATTACCATGTAACCGATTACCAGCATATGAAAAAAGCCGGAAGGTTGTCGGGGACCCGCAAATAGTGCTCTGGACAAAATAAAAATATAATAAAGCCTGAAGGAATAATAAAAATAAAAATAAAATATAAATTTAGAGAGTAATTTATTTTAAGATCCCCCCCCACGCGATCCCATAAAAGAGTGAATACGTCATTATTGCATTTGTAGATCCCGTGTTGATTTTAAACGAGAGATCAATGCTTATTAACGCCCTTTTGTTGTTAACAGCCAGTTGAGTTGCTTGCTTTAAATAAATTTATAATATATTTGTTGGAATTTGTAGGTATAACAATTCAACCGCCATTAAACTTATCAATTTTATAATCATTAGTATTGCATATAACAATGTTTCTTAAGTGTGTTGTGTGAAATTGTCTTAAGGGTATAGAATACTTATATATAATGGTTGCAACAATATGAAGCAAATTTAAGTGTAAGAAAAAACCTCTTGTACTCAATGCACGTGTGACTATTTACAAAAGTCTCCTGTAAAAAATACTATTTTTGAAATTTATTTAAATTGTTTATGCAATGTGTAATGTTAAGCACAAACAAGCTTACACAAACCAAGCCTCCTCTAGTATTTCTTTTCAACTCTTAATAAGTGATAAAAATCTTAAATTTGCAAATGTGTTGGCCTAAGTTTAGGCAGTAGGGGAAGATGTTAATGGGGATACTCATTCATTCCTAATCCCCGTGTTAACATTATATTTTAAGTAATGAAATCTAACAAAACAAAATACCTTACCCAGAGCTTTCAAGCCTTCTTCCCCAATAGAGATATACTTCTTTTATCGCAATTATCGCTTTCATCTTCATCATGATGAGAAGTGCGTAACTATATATAATTAATATTCTCATATAATATACTAAAAATTTTCAAATAATTATATATAATTTATACTGATATACTTGATTTTTATCTGGATGGAGTTTCAAAGCTTTGCTTTTGAAAGCTTTTCGTATTTCCCTCTCTGAAGCCTGTTTAGAAATCTCTAATATCTCATAAAAATCTACACCAAAAGTTTTACCAATACTTATCAGAAATAAAAACCCAAAAATTAAATTCATCATCAAATATCTGTATTAAAAAGAAAAGAATCATAGAATTTAGGATCTCTGATTTAAAAAGTCATTATAATTTAAAGGATACAATTTAATAAGTATAATTTAGCATAGTGTAAGTCTAGGATTAAATTTGAAATCTTGAAACAACACACACAAACAGTAAAAAGCTATCAGGTATATCAGATTTTTTTCATCTTGATCTTACAAAAAACAAGCATACCGTATAAAATAAGTTAAAAGGAGAAAAATATGCAAATTATTATCTCTCACCACAATGATAAATTCTCAGAAGCAAATTTTTTTTTTATTTCATTTTACGCTCCTAAGCTCCTAAAGCTAATTCCAGGTTAACTAATTTAAATATTATTTAACTACTTTGTTCGAACTGTAATGGAATCTAATTTAGTTTTCATTTCATTTCCATTGCAGGTTTTTATCTTTGGATCCATTTTTATTGCGAGGACGCAATTTTTTGCCTTCGGCTCGATTTTATTGCTTGGTTATTTTTAATGCTTGATGAATTTTTGTGCTTGATCATTTTTGCTTTGGCTTTTCTTTTATCTTTGATGGATTATGTCCCCTTGCTTTTGAAAAAAGCCCTTGAAGTCAAATGATCCCTTTTGCCCTTTTGACCTGATGCATACAAATGACCAAAAGTACTATGTAGGCCCTACTCATAAATTGTTCATGAAACTGAAAAGCTTATATGGGTCTATTGTCTTCATTGATAAATCTGAGTTAAGTAATAAATAATATAAATCTGTCTAAATATAATAATCTGTAATCATAGGTATACTCTGTTGTAAATAATTTTGGAAATAAATTCGTAAAAACTTATCGAAGCCAGGGAAAGGCACCTACTAAAGTATAATATAACTTCCAAAAGAATGTACACATTATATAAGCCCTTAACATTATACTCTCAAGGATATCACACCGAGTCCAAAATCCGACTCTTTCAATTCTGCGATTCCGCTAATCTGCAGTTTCGCACGACTCTGTACCCAGCGTATTCGAATAAGTATAGATTGAGAGGAGAGTTCATTCCCCTCATATTCAAAGAGGACTGTTTCTGTGTACCTTAGTGGAATTTGTTTAAAAAATTCAAAAACATTTATTCATATTAGAAGTTTCTACTTTCCTATTTTTCCGGATCGTAAGAGAGGGATTTCGTGATTTGAGGACTGGAAAAATAGGACTGAAATGTTGTTCATTATTTTTCGTATATTTATAGAGTGCCAAAACCTTGAGTTATATTCTATTAATAAATGAGAGATGAATAACTTTGAATTCTCATTCACGCTTTATCCCGTGGGTATATAATTTTTATTGTCTGGATAAAGAAATATAGAAAGTGGTAGAACACTAGATTTCACTACTACATATTTAATATGTCACCCCCCACCATACATTTTATGATTACTAAAACTTAGCAAGCCGGATATCCACACTGACCTTTTCACGAGCATCACAAACCAAATGAGTTATTTCAAGTGTAGCACATGTTTGCGGAGCAATAAAAGGAGTTTTATGCTCGGGGGACCATTTCCGATGTAATGTAAAGAGGAGACCACACGTCAGAAATAGTATGCTCTTGACAGTGAGCTTAGCCTTCAGAAAAGTAGTAAAAGAACAGGAGATGCTTAACACACAAGTGTCAAGCGATATGAAATATAAAAAATCGTCAATAGGGTTAGTTTCATCTAACTCATGCGCTTCTATTCCCCATTTATTCATTTTAATAATATAGGCTAATCATAATATTATGCTGTCCAAATTAATAATGAAATGATCTATTGAAATAAGATTATAACTCTGGATATAATGCAGAAATAATCTCAAGTGGCAATATCAAAATTATTCGTTTTCTATTCCCCAATTAACAAAACAATACTTAAAATGCTAATATTCAAGATATAACCTTACAATTAGCATGAGTCCCCGTACATACAAATAAAGATATTACGATGAATTAAGTAATAATATATATATAGTTATCAACATCATTTATGCTAGAATACTAATAAATAAACAATATTATTAATTTAATAGATATTATTAATGCTAAAGTATATAGTTTATACTAAACTGTAATATACGAAATAAGTATAGATATCTCAAGTAATAATTATATAAATGAAAGTAGGTATAAATAAATATAATAATATATATTTATTATATATAAATGAACCCTTTGTTATCAGTATATATATATAAATTTCTAATATAAAATTTATTAGATGATGAGGTGTCCATAGATAAGCATAGATATGTACGCCACCATAGGAGCTACTTGTCACCCACTGCCTGGCCCTATTTTCCAACAATTGAACAAACTTTTCTTATTTATCTTGTTCTATGTTATCAATAGGCACTTAAGTGATCATAATGATGATTTATCTGTGACCTTCAGTTAAGCATCCATCGATTACACAATGTGTAGAGAAAAATGTTGACTACAAATTTTATATATCAATTTGAACACAAAATATAAGATCTCTAACTCATATTATCTGTACACTGACAAAAGGAATGGATTTATTTTTTTTTTATTTTATATTTGCGAGTGAGAAACATGGTTAAGCTTTAAGTGATCCAAAAAGAAAAATACCACATATGTATAAGTTATATTCGAGTATTTAATATTATAAGTCTTATTCATATCTGTTGAATTAGTGTATGCAAATAGGACAAAACAAAAAGAGTACTGGTGAGTGAAGTAGGGTTTGTGATATCACGCGTCAGATGATGATGTGGAAAGATATAACTCCATATAAAAATGATATAGTGAATTAACACATAATATTTTAATTTCATATTTACTTTTTATAGGTTTTATAAAATATGCATAATTTTCAAACATCTTTATGAGAAGATAGAACTAAGAACTATACAGATATAGAAAACTTGAGACATTCTTCTCTTCCCTAGATCATAGTATTCTATAATTATTTTTTTGATGATATCTTTAAATATATAATTCTTGATTCAATTAAAAGGAATAAATAACACTAAATAATTAAATAAAGTAATAAAGTATTAAAAAAACATACGGTAATAAGAATCAGAATTCCAAATTATTAAAAACAATAATAATCTCAGACAAAGATAAAACCAGAAGAGGAGAATCAACACTCCAAAATCCATTGTGTTTGATTGCCCTGGATTACTAGGTAATGTGATTGGAATTTTGTAACGTAATGAAATGAAATAAGTTAAATTGGTTGAATGGTAACACATTTCATGGATTGGGAATGTCTTGAGGGACTTAATAGTTGTTTCATAAATGCCACAAATTAGTGATCTGAATAAAAATTTAAAAAATGAATCTCTTTCTTTGGCATCTCAGTTTTGGGAGTTTGCTTCTATACCCAGTAATAATAAATCAAAAACAAATTGGAAAATTCAAAATCTGAGATAGAATTACAAGTGAGAGCTATGGCGATAGTTAAAAGAATCAGAGCAGCTTCCTTTTATCGGAATAGGGATGAGAACATGTGCATGCTTCTCAAAAATAACTGAGTGAATTGTTTTGTATTGAAAATATAGATATATGAAGGTAATCAGCTGAAACTAGGGAAAGTATCAGACACAGAAACGCCACATCCCCTCAAAACAACTTCAGGAGGAACGTCATCAATGCCCTGCCACACTGCCTTACCTTTATGCTCATAGATGTTTACACGAGGAGCTCAATTGAGCATTCCGATTCTGAAATGAAATGCACAGAATCAAAAGATCATAGTGACAACCTGCAGAGGAAGAGAGGAGGCTAAGAATTAAATGCCACCAGATCCAGGAGGTATTGAGATATGCACACACACATAGAGTGATGGGTACCAAAAAGTTCTCGAGGCATATGCAGGCGTGGCACGAGAGATTAACAAAGATAGCATATAACAATCGGAATAAGAGAGAAATAATCTGATCTATAGAGAGTTGTTTAGAAGATGGTTTTTGGCAAAGCCAGGATAAAGAATTTGTCCAGGAGAGAAGAACTAAAAAGAACATATTTTAGCACTCTCGACTTACGCTTGAAGGAAAGAGCCACTAGCTTTTAGCGTTTCGTTTAGAAAGAATATTACATGAAAACGAATGTTCTACTAAAATGGTAAATATTACAAGGCGAGTAGGATAGGAGGAAACAATATAATTTTATCCAAATCACCAGGAGGAAACCCTGCCTTCGTAAGCCACTGACAATGCCCTATTATAAATTTTATTAAACAAGATAGATTTACAAGGTTGCTGATGATGAGGGCCCTTTGGAGAGGATGCAGGAAAATGGAAAAAAAGTGGAGGATAGGGGAAAACCAAAATCGAGGGAAAAAGACCTATAAAATTAGATAGGACATGATTCTATAGAGAATTCAGCTGAAAGATATCAGCTCCCTAAATTGAAGAAATAAATGATTGAGAGGGATTTTCAGGACAAGGAAACGTGAAAAATGATTCTTTCTCCACTGATCACTCCACAGGCTCATGGGGCTACTATTTCTGCACAACACACACAGACGAACATATTCACACAATATTTACCCATACACAGGAAGTTATCTCTTTTCCACACAAATAGGGAGAGTATATTATTTCACAAACACGAAAATGTCCTCTCTTCCACCTAATCAATGTATAATTATAAGCTTTCACCGTTATCGCAGAAGCCGAACATCACCAGAGTCAAAGCAGTCTTTCCAATTATACATTATAGTTAGCATAGAAGTGACACAAGGCCCCCCAAATGCCAAAAAAACGCATATTAAATAAAGAATTCTCATACTGTTGGAGATGAAATTATATTAAAATTAATATAAGTTATTGAGTCAAGTATATTATACTCACAATATGACGTATAGTAGGTGTTAATTATATTAATGTAAGATAAGGTAACTAAGTGTAGTGTATGTAGAAAGATAGTGAGTCAAAGTGTGTTTCACAAAGAATTATTGTGATTTGGATATAGGTGATCGTAAAATGTGTTATGTAGGTTATCTTATTTATTATCTGCTTCAGATTTCAAGTGAGGAAATCGTTGAATTGATTCAGAGGTACCTTTACCTAAATCACTAGTGATGTATATGAGAAAATCACCTCACAATCACAATCTCTGATGTTGTGTACAGTTGAGAGGACACTACAGTTTAATTTGTATAGATTTTATAAAAGATTTATGTCTATTGGAGATATTAAGTTAAGTATTAAAGATACTCCCAAATAATAATAAGGCATAATGGAAAAATCATTTCTATTGATTTAGTAGAGAACAGTAGCATGAAAGCACAATATATGTTATAAGATAAGAAGGAAGAGAGATAAAAGTCACTACACTAGAACATGAATTAAGGGAATTCTCAGAGATTTCCAGGATATAGGTATAACTAAGGTGAGAGATAATGGTATATTACATAGTAGCATCTATACTAACTCTCCAACACTTTCAGAATTTGAATATCATAAAGAATAATATTATATGGTTTGATAAAATTTAAGTATTTATATAGTGAGATGAATTGAATCCTTTATTAAAGGATAAAAATAATCCTCAGACTCATAAAAGAACTAAAAAGTATTAGTAAGAGGTTGGTATACACCGGATAGTTCAGATTAGAGTTTTAATCAGCTATACATTGATATTATATTGTTAAATAGTCCAAATATAGCAAAGTTCCCAGCGACTATTATAAAGGACAAAAAGTATCCTAGATCCATGCCGACACAATCCTAACATATAATATATAAAAGATTAAAGTCATCAATATATCCAAGAATAAAAAACCAAAAAAGAATATTAACTAGATTAATTAACTTTCTTTATTGAGCTTTCTAATTACTGAACATACTTAGACATAATATGAAAATACATAAATAAATTGAGATTTGAATTAATAAATAAATAATATATAATATTAATATATTAGTTTAAAAATTGTTGCTTATTCCAAAGTACAAGTGTTAAATTGTATTAATTTATATTAATATTTTATATTTAGTGAAAGGTTTAATACAATTAATTATTTTTTAAATGCAAATAAATTAGAATGAATTATAGTTTAAGGTTATATAAAAGTCAAAAGCAATTACATGTATTATGGAGACGATAGAATCAGTAACGCAACAAGTTATCTATCTAATAAATGTATATAATATGATCATCATCACACTGAAAAGCCATCTTAGAGCCTTCCGTTCCAGATAACATGTAGAAGTGAGGGCGCAAAGAATGCACCGGAAAAACCAAAAACAATCTATGTGTACTAAATATATAACTTATATGATCAGAAATTTCAAAGAAGCTTTACATTATTATAATTTCATATCACTATTAATTAATTATCTATATAAAAATAATATAATATTTCATAATGAAAATAATAATATTTATAATAAAAATAATATAGGAAATATATAAACTTTTACCTTTTAAAATATATATAATAAACGTTTTTATATTTTATGTTCATTAAATTATTTATTCATTAATCCACACATTAAAAATTAAAACAGATAACTTACGTATTAAAATATAAAGTAAAAATATTAAATTTATTTATATTTAGAGCATTTCGTAAAATTTAATTTAGTTATTTAGAAAAAACTTGGGTGGAGTGATAATAAATAAATTATAAATAATTGCTAATAATCGTATAATCTCACCTCTCTCATTCTTGAGCGTGCTCTCCCATCTTGTCTGTAGCGAGTTGTTTATCTCATATTCTGTGTCTTTACATAGATTATACCTATACAAGAACCGCAGAAGCAAGTAGAAGCTTAGCGATGAAACGATTTACTTAAATATCCATGTAGGTCCATGTTGACCAAACTTCTGGCACCCCAGATTCTTATAAATCCTTTTTACCCCTCAAATTTTTAAATAATAAATATAAATATTTTTTAGACACACATATTAACTGATCACAGTTCTTCATCATTTTGACTATCACAGACTAGTTAAATATCGATTTTTCCTTTATGATCTGCAAAACAAAAACGTACAATAAAATATATTTCAAGAACATATAGAAACATTTTTATGGATAAATAAAATTACAATATTTTATATTATATAATAGTCATTATATAATGTATAATAATATAATGTATATATATGAATAGATAAATATATTAAATGATACTACTCCCTTTTTAACAAATTTAAATAAGTATAATGTTATATTGATGGCTAGCATAAATAATTATTGTTATGAAGGCATTAATAAAGTATTATAGTAATAGATATATATGTATATAATATACGTATATATTATTTATATATATATCTATATATATCTATATATATCCTAAAGTCATATATATATATATATATATTATATATATATATTAATATTCACAACTATTCACTTATATATATATAATTTTCTATATTAAAATTATATACCCTATATAGTATATATTATATATATATATATTATTACCGAAGAATTACATTATAAATTTGTATAAAAAACAAAATAAAAAGATTTTTTTGTTTTTTAATTAAATTGATTAAAAAAAAAAAAAAATTCACTTAATTCAAGAAATTAGAAACAATTAAATGGTAGAAATGGTAAAAGGCATCATTTTAAAAAACACCTACCATTTTGAAACTAATTAAATTTCATTACAAATTTATGACTCCAAGCAAAAAAAAAATATTTTTTTTGTTAGATTTAATTTTTACCCAATTTTAAATTAAAAAAAAAAAAAACTACCTACCTGCTGTGAAAACAGTCAAGGAAGCACCACAGAGCTGACCACCCAGTTAGTAGGTAGGTATTTACTGTCTTACTGGCTGTCATACTATTTGCCCTGTGTCCAGCTTTACCTGATATCCTAGAAAAGCTGTCAAATTATTCTTCATTAGAATTTAGAAATGGAAATAATAAATTATTATTATTAGGCCTACTGTATCTTTGTCAGTTAACTTGAGATTAAATCAACTTATCTAATCCCAGCCTATAGGCCCTAGATTCTAATTCCAATTAAAGTTATCTCCATATTTGAATTTTAATTTATGGTGTGTATTAATCTATTAACATTTAAAGTAAGTTTAATAACAACATTCAATTTTATATCACTAAATAATAAATAAACTGACAAATCACTAAATTGTGAAACCAAATTTATAACTGTCAGATCTTTATTAAAATCAAATTCAAATACACACACAGCTACTGATTTGAAATTCTTTTAATTAAAATATAAGATCAGTATTTTACGAGAAATAACATTGTGATTTTAATGAGTATGCAGGTCCTGATAGCAATGTAGAAACATACCCTTTCAGTCCGACTGGGTCACTGGTGACCCATATTTTTTTATCGATATTTTTGGCTAAAATGTATCGATTTTTACGATTTTTATATAAAAAAGAGTAAAGTATCGATTTTATCGAAAAAATACACTCAAAATACCAAAACAATTATCAGTGTCCTTTCAGCGGTCGTGCGAAGATGGTGTCGGAGACTTCGCCTCTAATTTATTTCCAGTTTCTTTGGTAGTGTTCGAACTCCTGGGAGTTACTTATCAATTTTACTCTGCAGAAGTTATCAATTTTACTCGTTTTTTTTTGTTATACGTATTTCTTAGGTAGTAGAGAGGACGAATAAAAAAGTTATTCCTGAACTTTTTGAAAAAAAATAAGTCTATCACCGCCAAAATAGACTCCGTTTTACGTGTTCCTCAGGTGACCCATCAGGACTTAACAGTCCATAATTAAATCATTACGACACAGTTTATTATTATTATTATTATTATTAATATTATTATTATTATTATTATTTTTATTATTATTAATTATTATTATTATTTATTATTATTATTATTATTTTATTATTATTATTATTATTTATTATTATTATTACGATTGATGCTATTATTATTATTATTTTTGTTATTAATTATTTATACGTCTAAACATAATAAGCGATATAGATCTTGACGAGCCTAGAACTGTGTATTAGAGTGGCGACATAAGAGCGGTAATCTGATGATTAGTGGATGCAGAGTATATCAGATGTTATCGTTCGAATATTACGGGACTATATGGTGCGCGTGGTACGGCGTGTAATCTGATATAACTCTAGGTAATGGCATGTACTCGAGTGTTAGTAGATGAAGAGTACGACGAGATGAGCGTATGCTGTGAGTAGACTGTTGTTACGCGACGTTGCATAGTATATCCGCCATGTTTTTCAGTCATGGTTCGAGGACGAGGCATGTATCTGGAGATCGTAGAGATGGCTATACTTGGCGAGTACAGATATAGCTGGAAGCGATGTTGCTGAGAGGAGAGTTTATGGCCTACTAGTGTAAATGCTCTGTCAGGTCGGTGAGTACCGGCTACAAGTGTGAGAACGACTGGGTAGCGTAGTGAGGTAGATGTGATCGGTATAAGTGTCAGGCCGTGTCTGATGTTCATGCTGGATCATTACGAGTGTATAGGTTGGTGAGGCTCGGATTGAAGATGTGATTGTTGGTACGCTGGGCATATTGCGTGGCTTCGATAGGTGCGAGCATCGCGGTGAGGAAGGAGTACCGGAAGAGCGATGATATGAATGTGATGCAGAGATCATATTGTGGTAGGTATAAGTTGAGATAGAATGGTTGAATTGATAAATAGGAATAGTATATGGGGGAGTAGTAATGAAGAGGTACTAGTAGAAGGAATCTGTGGAAGATACATGGTTACCGAGCTATTGCGAAGTAGCTACTAGTACCTCGTTCAGGTACATACCGGAATGACATGTCGCGTAGTATGTACTGGTTAATGGCTAGCCCAGAAAGCAAAGTCAGTCATCCAGAGAGCATTGTGACAACTCCGGCCATTGCGTGTGTACGCGAGGTCACGCAGCCTATCGGGGTCGCACATTCTTATCTTCGCATGAGGCGATAAGCATCGAAGCACAGCGAGAGGATGGACTGAGGACATGCGAGGGAATGGTTGTAAGGTTATTGACGGCGCAGCAGAGATATCTAGTGTGGTGTGGTCGCATGCTCGATTGCTAGACATTATACTGTTCAGCACGAGAGTAATGCGGCAGGTGGAGGATACCATACTACGATATTGTGCAGTGTTCCGCTTACATTTCAGTTCTTCGTTTGTTGATCTGATCTTGCAGAGGTCGACTCAGATGCGGACACGAGAATATGTCGGGAATTTATGTTGCCCCAGCGGTGTATCTCAATAGTACTATTGTGACTGTGTCGCGTATACTCACAGCGGCACAGGGGAGCGTATCGAGCGGGCGGTTAGGTTCCATGATACATCGCGCCCAATGTCGTGACGACGTAGCTGACTCAGAAGTGACGAAGAGGTGTGGCAAAGTGGTGTATCGTAAAGTGTAGTGGGGGTGCGTTCGTTGCCACAGAAGTTGCTTGGTGTTTATAGGTGGGCGCATTACGTGAAGTAGCTAGTGAATGGTACTATGTCCTCGTACGCACTATCGTGCGTGGGAGTGATTGCGTCGCTCGCGCTCTGAAGATAGACAGTTGTATTATCTCCGTTTCGCTAGGAGAAATCGTTCTGCAGATATGCATATAGTGTCGCCGAGCGTAGGAGGCCGTATTCTCTCATATCATCTAATTAAGGGTGGGGCGCAGATCACGACGGTCTATGTCGGGCATATGGCAGGAGAAGTCGCTTTTGTAGATGAGCATAAGAGTCTGGGTAGGCGGTATGCTGTGTGATAATCGAGGGTGGTAAGATATGTGGCGGAGGATACAGAACTCTTAAGTTATGACAGAGACAGTCTCTCAACCGGCGTCTGAGCGTAGTCGACGCACTCGATCTAGGCTCTGCAGTGATTAGGCGGTAGCAACTTCTAACAGAGTGTCAGAGGTGTAAGGTTTAAGATCAAGTCTCTTAAGTAGCGGCTTACGTTCATGGGAGCTGTTGAGGTAGTAATCACTTCAGTCTGCGTTACAGGCATGGTTGAATGAGCGATAGTAGAAGATCGAGGCTGAGTGATGAGGGGCTGCTCAGGAAATATTAGTTGTATAGGCATTTCTTCGCTAGAGGTATATGTGAGGAGAGAGTGGTGCATATCAGCGTCTGTGTGGACCGTCAGCTTATGTGAGATTCCTTGGTCTGTCGCGCGTGATTCTGACGGAACTTGCACGCAAGCGGAGGTCACCGAGATCGCGTGAATTTTATTGAGGAGAAGGGAGTTTTAGGAGGACTGTCATGCGCGTGCTCATGAAATGAGACGGGCTCTATGGAGCCGTATACGGATACTGTAGGTCAGTCAGGTACATCGCACAGTGGGGCGTCGAGGCAGTGACACGGGATGATCAGAGTTCAGTATCTCGTCCGGACTGTTAGGGGCGCTGACGCGTAAGGCTGATGAGGAACCGCAGAAGAAGACTGTTGTCATGATGCTCGTTAAGTGTCATCTGTCTCGCAAGACCCGCGAAAGAGGCTGGCTGGGGTAGAAGAAAGCGACGAGATACCGTACACGGTGTAATGACCGATGTGCTATATGGACTTAGATTGATGGACTATTCTCGGATCAGAGGTCCAGAGGACGGTTAGCCTGTAGTATCTGTGCACATTATGGCTTATGTTTCGGAATTGATCTGAGTTAGTCAGAATTGATAGATACGATCTGTGAGCGATTGAAGTATCGTAGTGATTTGATGCGGCGTTGGATGTAACTCGTCAGACGAACTGAGGGGTTGGCTGCTTAAGCTGTAGTAGGTATTATATTCGAGCGTTAAGTATGATTAGTGAAATGATTTCAACGTTAAAACGCACAGGACTTAGACGTGAAAATTCTCAGTAGTCAATTTGACAGACATGAGTCTGCGTAGAAGGTGAGGCTACTATAAATTGATTGGCAAGGTCTAATTAGATGATTTATGTAGATGACGATGATCCAGAGTCAGCTGGAATAAGCAGGTGTGACCTCAAGAGAGTTAATAGGTATGACATAAGCTAGAATTAATGCGAGCTTTGATGTGTAGTGCGGTCTGAGTAAACTGCGGGTAGCGGTATAGTAATAGTTAATTCGTACTTATTTGACTGAGCTTACTGGAGAGTGAGCTGAGCGTAGTATTAATAGAGAGGTATATATATAGTAACAATGAGCTGAGAGTCGTCAGATGCACTACCGTGTAAGGATCAGCATCATGTAGTAGTGAGAGCGATGAGTTGTTATTGATTATTTAGTGGCTGACGGTTTAAGTGTCTACATCAGACTAAGAGTGATTAAGACGTGATAGAATAAGGCTTATATGCGTCTATCATTGGGGACTTGAGTCCTATGCTCTTTTAGTGACATTAATAGAGAGACAGCTTGAGAGATAAGTAGAGCATATAGTGACCTTCGATAGTGGGCTGTTCTTCAGCTAGACCTGGATTAGAGGCTGCATCACAAGCATATGTGTAAAGTATATAGCAAGTAAATTCGTTTACTCCATATTAGCGCGTTTGTTAGATGACATGATAAAGTAATGGAACCAGTAAATCAACAAGCACGGAGATGCCCAAATAGTACATGTAATAGTTACAGACTGTCATGACGCTGATCGACGATCTGACTCATGATGGAGGTGCTTCTGACGTGGACGACTCGTAGCGGTAGCGATGGGATCGGCAGTGGAAAATTCCGATAAACTTGGAACTGAGCGCACACTTGTAAGTGATTGAATCGTAGTGGGCTGGTACTAGTGATCAGTTTATGTGATTTATATTGAGTTCAGTGGTTGATATCGAGCATGAAGTACGCCATAACGGCACGTTAGTTATGCTATGCTCCTACGTCAGAGTAATATGCAGAGACTGAGGCACATTGAAGATGGCTACCAGGAATTTACGTAGTATGAGGCTTGATCGTATAAGCTGAGGGACGGCATTCATAGAAATATAGATGATATTGTACGTGGCAATACAAAGCCATGTGGTGGCGATCAAGAGAGTTGAGGATCGGTGGCCACTGGATGCACGTGCCCACGGCTAGTCAGGTCTGCGGCTCGTGGTAGGATGAGTCAGGATGGTGGATTGGTCATATCGAATGACTGATTCATACGTTCCAGTTCATGAGGCGAGTATTGGTATGCCAGGTGAGGCCATGGTAGTAGACCGATATAGTACATCTATCCGGAAGATGAGATCATGTGATGATGTATGGACTGAGGAGTTTATGATGGGATCCGGCATTATACGATATTTATTAGATGTTAATTTGCAAAAGGGTTCGACGTCATGTTGCCGACTGTACTCTGTGCAGACGATATGACGGCTTGTTATGACGAGAGGAATAATGAGAGATAATATATATATACATGTAACATAGCGTATAAGAATAGACCATATATCATAAATCCTATACAATAGAGTAGTTAGCGTTATTTATCTTGAACGATAGTATAGTCGATCTGCGTTATAATGTAGTGGGTGCGTCACGGCCTGTAAGTGTGCGGTGCTGGTAGGGTCTGGTGACGGTGGCAGATAGTGCGAGTGCTTTTACTAGCTTTATTGAGAATCTAATCGTGATATGGGGCGACGAGCAGTTGTATAGGCTGTGAGTTCAAGCGATGGTGCGACATATTTCGACTTACTGAATAGGATTGTCGAAAGTGTGGTGTGATATAGGCGCGAATCATGGATGCATACTATACGTGCTCGGCGAGGATACGTGATCCATATTCGGAATAAGTCGCCACTGCACAGTTATATAACGGTGCGTAGTCCAGACTGACAATACTGATGATTATGGATTGAACGTGCACCAGATGCCGTATTGGTTAAAGGACAGACTTTAATGAGCGATATATATTAAACGAGGGAACGTGCCGGATCTATGATAGCTTGCGAGGTAAGATATGTGACAATCCGTGCTGATTATGGTAGGTAGAGTATTACGATGCGGATTAATCAGAGCGAGTTTAGAATAAGTAGATCTGTGTTGGGTTATCTGTGCGGATGACTAGTATATGCGTGCTGCGGGATGTGGCGGACCGCTAATGTCAAGCTGGCAACATGTAGTGGATTTGGACGAATTGCGATAGTGATAATTGTTGTGGAGTAGTATTATAATAATATAATTATAATAGTATATTGAAGTATAGGAGAAGGAGTTGTAGTGTTGGGGAGCTGTGGGATGAGGTGTGACGTAGACAAACGTGGATGCGGGATCAGGTTATGTTACGTGTCTCATGATGGTGGTGGTCCGATTGCGACTGCAGTATAATATATATATTAGGGCGTCGGTAGATGGGTGATGATGTCTATGAGAGAAGGAATAGCGTAGTAACGTATGTAGGTATTAATAATGTAGAGCCGGGCTATCAAAGATGCGACATTGTGCGACTGTTCTCTGGCATTCGGACTAGGGCGCTAACGGCTTACTGATAAGTGATCGGAGAGATATGTGTCTTATATTGTATCGACCTGGCGGACTAATATATTATCAATGGTATCGTGTAGCATTTGATAGTGGAGTTCGTGTGATGTCATTGTGCATGCTTCGTGAGCAGAGTGTGTCTGGATCAGGATTTCAGTGGTATGTCGATCATACGCATAGCTAGACTTAATGTGCTCGTGCCGCAAGCGAAGATCCCAGCCTGGATGTCTATGCCCTCGGAGAGCGGTAGGTCGACAGGTAGGATGGGATAGCGCCCCACGCCGGGTCTCATAGGTGCGGACCGTGTGTAAGAGATTAGTAGATTGCAGATAGATGATAAGGAGTGTATCTACAGACGGGCTCGCAGCATTGAGCAGGAGTGCACGAGTCTGTCTGATATCGCGTTCACTGCGTGTCGTCTATCACACCGGGCGACTTTAGATTGCCGTGAGACCCGATGATATTGCGAGGCAGTCGATCTTGTGGTTGTCATAGGACATAAGATCGTTCATATTCGCCAGGTGCAAGACGTAGGCTTAGGATCAGTGTGGCGTGCTCCATTTCTAAGTAGCATGATGTGACTAAGGCTGTGGATAGCTTGTACGGGGTCGATATGAGTGCGTGTGGACTCAAATAGCTAGTTCTGTCACCGACGAGAGACGCGGCCTAGTCAACACGATTGCATACGTGAGAACTGGACCTGGTCCGGCTACGCGAATGATACTCGAACTAGGGAACTCGGTATCTGAGGCGGGCGTTTGCGAACTTGCTGAGGACATTAATGGCTATCTATCGAGGCCCTGCTGAAGGTCTATGGTCCAGAGTGGTCCATAGGATGTTGCAGGAATACTATCACGAAATGCGGAGTTGGCGTGTGGGTCGGCATAGGCGAGGGCATGGGTTGGTTTTTGTTCTTCAGCCGCTAAGGTTAGTGGTTGCGCGGACACGCTTATGAGTTACGAGTGAATTTAGGATGTGGCATATCTTATGCTTATAGGGAGTTTTGGATGATTGGGTAAGTACAGACAACTCACTGTTGCAGGATAGATCTAGACTGAGTGATTAATGGATATTACCGCCAAAGGCTGGATGTATCACAGATGTATGGAGATGGTAATCGAGCGATGCCTTGCTATTATTATTGCTACGATCTCGTAGTTCGGAGAAGCTAGACTACACTTGAGGTTATACGTGCTGATCGGGCTTGCTTACTTCGGATTCATACCGTTCTATCATGGCGTGTTATAATAGGGTAGACTTGCTTGAGACGGCTAGGGAATAGCGCCATGAGCTATCTTATGTGGGCGGATCTATGGAGTTAGGTCGTTCTGGTCAG
>JABUQX010069762.1:0-30000 GCA_015478945.1 Trachelipus rathkii | reverse complement strand
TATATATATATATAGTATATATATATATATATATATATATATATAGTATATAATATGTTATAAAATTATATTACGAGGTTTAGTTTCATAACTCTCCTTTTACACACCGTTATCAAATCTCTCTCTCTAATTCCTCTCGAACTGCTTCTCAAGATTCACAAATACACATTTCCAAAATATATCGCATATAATAGGTAGAGCACCCTCCATCTCTTCCATTTTCCACCATATCTAAAATCTCCTGCACCACCACTATATATATATATCATAGTATATATATATATTTATATATATGTTATTATATATTATATGTTAATATATAGTAGTGATATTATATATATATATATATATATATATATATATATATATATATATATAGGTGGGGTGGCAGGAGAGTGGTGTTAGAATGGTGGAAAATGGAGAGAGTGGGAGGGTGCCCAACCTATTATATGCGAATGATTTGGAATTATTTGGTTATATAGATCCTTGTCTTGTAACTTCTTTTCTTATTTAAGCTTCATTTACCAGAAATTTAAATATAGTAAGGATACGATCTTTTCTTTATATTTTTTGCTTGAGAAAATGCAACAAAACCTATCAAACCACTCGTTTCTAATGAAGTAAATAAAAGTTTATTTTAGGTATCCCTAAAAATTTGTTTTCTATTAAAGTTTTTAACTTTGTGAGAATTTTAATGAGTAACTTTTTTATATTACCCACCGACATCTCTTTACTTAGTTAAAAAATTTATTAATGATTGAAAGATATCTTGTGGGCTATGATAAGCGACTCACTTACTATATGATGTAACATAAGAAATATAGTATTTGGGCAAGTTTTCTTTGTGAATAACATTCTGTGCTGATTAAAATTATAATTTTGCTGATTTGATTTATCACTAATAATAGAACATGGAAAACAAAGAAAATATAGACAATATTAAGACAATAATAAGCCACTCAGGCTCATCGAAACTGCTGCACTAAAAGTATATTTATTAATTAATTATTATATATATATTATTATATATATATAGTATATATATGGTATATAGTTTATTAATATATATCTTTCTTTTCTTTTCTTCCTCTTTTTCCCCCAAGACTGGGGGTAGGTGCGTGTCATGGCATCGGAAAAGAAAAGCAGTAGAAGAATCTGAAAGTCGGAAAGGAAGCCCACTGTACATTAATTAGTGAGAACGTTTCGTACAGACAGAAAATCCACTAGAGTTCATGGGACCGGCCGAAAGTGACCCTCACGTATGGTAGAATGTCAGTGTAGGGTCATCCTTGGCCTAGGTGGGCCACACCATAACCCCATACAAAACCGCCATTCTCTCCTATCATGCGTTTATTTGCTGCACTCACACTTCTTCTTCAGATATTCGTTTCACCGCTTCATCCACTTTTCTCTGCAGGTCTCCAGCGGTCGGTTCCAACAACACTCTGACTATACAAATCGCTAACAACCGACTATCTTCATTCTTTCCAACATCCCATCGAGCAAACATCTCAACATCTTCATTTATTCTCTCATACCCTTTCTTCACACACACAACTCTCTAATACGTTTCATTCTTTTTATTAATTCTTTAGCACACTAGATGCTCCTAAGATGTCACATCTGAACACATTAACTTTAGATCTATACTTCTTATTACCAGACCATAGTCTCACTCCCATACAATAACACAGGAACATACCCTCATGTAAGACTCTGCGCACTCAAGACTTAGTGCATTTACAATTCACGACGATTTATTGCACCCGGACTTTCTGCCAAAATTCCACGAAACTTTCCTACTAACTCTGCATCGTTCCCTTCTTCTCATCCAACACATACGTAAATATTTAAACTCAGACAACTTGCCTCAGCTGCTCATCCTCGTAACATAATCTATACACACTGAGGCTGTCCTCACTCACAACCTAACCTTACTTATCTACGTTTACTTTTCAAACCCTCCTTTTCATACGCTGCCAATTCTCTACCAATCTCTTAAGATTGCCACACAGAACCAAATCATCCGCTATAATAGGTAGGGCACCTCCACTCTCTCCATTCTCCATCATTCTGACACCATTTCCTGCTACCCCCAACGTGAATTCCTTTTTCATAATCCCATCCATATATAATTGAATAACAGGAGACATAACACAACCCTGTTCAACTCCGCTATTAATCCTAAACAATCACCACACAACTTGGACAGACAGATTTAATTCTTACACAGCCTTCACGTATCGTCATACATAATCTTTTGGATTCATTTCAGAAGATACACCAACACCATAAATATCACTAATACTTGCCAAAAGCTTCTATTAAATCTATATACGCCTGTTATGTTATTCCATAACACCTATATAACTTATGTCCTTCTTTCCCTCATTTTCTACAATCATGTTGTTTCAATGTAAAGATTTGACCACACATCTTCTTTTTCTCTAACGCACCTTGTTCTTCACAAACCAGTCCCTCAGTTCACTCGACGTCAACGTCTTCACCATATACAGCATATACTTCCCTAAAACTCATAACTTATTCCCCTATAATTTTTACAGTTCCCTTTTGCCTCCTTACCTTATTAAGGGTACTATTTGGGCTCGCCTCCATCCTTGACTATATCCTCCATAAACGCTTTATTACACAACTTCCAAAATCCATTAATCACCATCTCACCTCCGCTCTTTGATCATTTTCCTAGTAATTTATCTATACCTGCAGCATTTTACATTCTTCACATTTCTCACTCTACCCATTACTACCTCCTTAATAACCTCATCCCAAATACCTATTCCCTTTTGCACCATCAAAACACACACATTCTAACAGCCTCATATATATATTATATATATATATATATATTTATATTTATATATATATATATATATATCTATATTATATATTATATATAATTATATATATATATATTTATTATATATATATATATATCGTGGCGTACCTGGAGAATACACTTGGATAGGCAGAGTTTATATTATATATTATTATATAATATATATTATTATATATAATATATATATATATATTTTATATATTATATATATTATATATATGTTTTTATATATCTATTATATATTATATATATATATATATAACTATATATATAATATATATAAAAAACAAAATTGAAAACATATTTTAATAATTATGATATGCGTACCTATTTATTTGTATGAAAAACTTGTTTAATATTTAATATTTAATACTTAATTTATAGAATGCACTATTCAAACGTCCAACTGTTCTGCCTATCATTTTTATTAAATATAGATGCTCTCGTTTTATAGTTGTTTTTAACGTTCTTTTCTTTAATATAAATCTCATTACTCCATTATGCATTCTTTCACTTAATTTATGTATATAATATGCTAAATACCCTTAACTAAAAGTTATATAAATTATATTCATATCAGAAGAAAACAAACAGACTCATTCGATGCCAAAAATTTCAAAGGAAACTGCTAACAAGCCATATTTCGTACATATTATACGGGAAGATCGTATAACGGAAGATTTCATATATATTTAATGATTTATTTTTATATTATTATTAGGTAGGTGACAGACTAGCCGCTCCATTAATAACAGTGACGTAGAATGCGTCAATTCGTCCGGCGTGGGGTAAAAGAAATTTTACTATTAAGATCAGAGTAGGAGCGAAGAATTTCTAACTGAATTCAATTATTATTATAGGTATTATAATTGTGGTTGTTTTTCTTTTTAATTTATGATCGCTAAATGCTTCTCTTTTTTTAACTTTTTGATATTAAAATAACTGTTATATTTCACAATACATTTATTTCACATTATTTAAAACCTAAAAAATATTGGGTAGGAGTACTACCCGGCCTACCTTATATATGCCTGATATATATATATATAGTATAAATATATAATTTATATATATATATATATATATATATATATATATAATATATATATATAATATACTATATATATATAATATATTATATAGGGATGGTACGATAGTATCGTAATGGTATCGTATGTAGTAATCGGCATTCTTTTGATGGTATGGTATGGTTAAAATGGTCCGATATTAGCCGATCTTCTTTACACTTTTTGGGTGAAAAATTTGTAGAACTTTTAATTCATAATAATCTGCTTTTCGATATAGATAGCTAGTTCCAAGTTAATGTTTTTTTATTTCCTCGGATTTCTTTTTATAACTTAGATTTTTGGCGTTTCTCCAACTTGGTCTTTTAGCGTAAAATTTACCTATTTAGACAGCATTATTATAGATTTATAACGATTTATCTACTTTTTTTAGTTGATCAAATAGTTTTTTTTTTTGTACGCAATTGCGTGTGAGTGCGTGAGAAGTGCGATGATTGTTTTTTTTAAATTTTGGAATTATTCATATTTTTAGATTTTGCTTAATTTTAGGATATAAACTTTTAATTTAGGTTTTAGCGTAACGAATAAATTTTTCCTCATTTTCTTTGGTTTTTGTCTATTTGTTTCTGTCTTTTTTTTTTTTTTTTTTGATTCGTGTGCGTGTGCGTGTGCGTGTGCGAGCGCCGGAACATGTGATAAAAGTTTTGAAAAGACGTGAATTTCTTTTATTGACTTTAAACACATAATGGCTTGCAATCTAATGTGCATCATGGAAATATACTCTCTACTCTAAACCTAATTTTATGCTCTTGTCTGAGACCAGATGCTAAGATTCATGCTTAACTGCGTTTATATATCCACTATACACTTATTTATAATTTCGTTTGAAGGGTGGAGTATGTGTCTTTGTAAATATAAACATTCCTGGAACACGTCTCGTGATCTCGAATCTCCTAACTTCGCGATGTTCTGTGGCTTAAATCTTTCTTCCTTCTACTAACAATATTCTAATGCTTCTGCTACTGTTCTCCTAGCAAGAACAGCGGTTTACGTAGCTGATTTTATGATTACCGTTACACTTCTCCAACGGACTGTTATATCTTTCTCATCCAAATACTGAGGTCTGACTATATTAGGGGATTCATGTACAAAACTGAATTGTTGGTTTCCTCTCGTACTGATTTAGTTTGGGAGGAAGCGAATCATCAAGTATTCTCACGATCTGGAGCAAACTGATTAAACAACACTACACACTTCCGGGATCGTCCAACCCGATTCTTGAATCCCACGCTTGCTATGTTTCACCCACAGTTCCTTCTCTCTATAATACACACCTTCGCTCCTATCGGTAAATCTGACAACAACCTTATATCACTTTAATTTTAATTACTTTCTCTCTCAACCTCTCCATACTGCCTATGGTCGGTTTTTTTCTGGCACTTGTGATCGGGCCGATTTTGCGGGGCATTTGCGTTGCTTTAACGCTAAATATAATTGAAGTGACTGTTTGGACTCTTAAGACGAGAGCTTCAGATTCTGCATAAGTGGGTATGTAATTGTTAATGGATGAGCAGTGTTCATATGCTTCTTGGGCTAAATCTTTCTCTCCTCATAATTCAAGGTTCGATCGTGCTTGTTCCTGGCCATTCAACTAGAAACAATGCTTATCGGGTGTGGAAAAATTCTCGTTCTCTATCAACTCTTGCCAATTTTATTCGGCCTAGAATCGTTGCGGGATACTCTTTCGACGAGCAAAGCGGACTTTCATTAAACGAAATGCGCTGACTCTCTTGGTTCCTCGTACTGACTAAATTCTCTGCCTCTTGCCAAAACTCTATTAACATATTCTTATAAATCATCCTTTCCTCTCTTATTCGCTCTGATGATCTTTTGGTATACTCCATGAAAAGGCCAATCATCTCTTTGGCCTCTATTTTCCTCTAATTCAACGCTGGCGATTCTGGTGTTCCTCTTCCTTCTTTTCAGGTGTCCTATGTCTTTTACCCTGGTACATTTTGCTTTGATCGGGTGCAAGAGCTCCTGAAATCTATGAACTTAAGGAAGGCGGGGCCCGGATGGCATTCCTCTCGAGTTTTGAGGAAGTGTGCTTCCGTGCTGACCCACCCCTCGTTCACTTATTTTCTTATTGCTCAATATAGCAACTTTTCCTCAGTGTTGAAGCGGCATATGTCCAACTATTCGAAAATGATGCTGCTCTGATCCTTCTAACTATGCCCTATAGGGTTCTCACTTGTATTCTTTCTAAAGATCTTTGAAAACCTTCTCAACTCTCACTTCTAATCATCTGGAATCTCTTCCCTTCTTTCTGATTACCATACGGTTTCGGTGCTCGAGATCTACTGGCCATATACTTTCCTATTCAACAGATTTATGGTTTTCCGCCCTTGGAAACTACGGGAAGACTTGTATGGTGGCGCTTGAAATATCCAAAGCATTTGACGGGTATGGCACGCGTCACAATGCTCTCCAAGCTCCCTCCTTTGGGTTTTCCTTCTTCTCTTTGTTACTTATGTCTAGTTTCTTTTAAAATCGCTCATGTTGGCTGTTGTTGTGGGGGACTTCTTCTTTTTTCTCAATAGTGGTGTTCCTAGGGTTCTGTTTTAATCTCTACTTTATTCCTGCTTTCATCAATGATCTTCTCATGCACATCTACTCTAAACCACTCTATGTCGATTGACTTGAATCCTTCATTCTTCACTCATATCAATTCTGCTCCTTTTTTACTTCTAGAAATTGCCTCTCGTCTTAATCTTTCCGATTCCTATTCTCGCTGATCTGGATAGAATTTCAGGGTTAGGTCGTCTCAAGCTTTGTGAATTTAATTCTTTAAAAACCCATTTCTACAAAATTCTCTCTCTAAGACACTTACTTTTCTATCTCTTTCGACGGTTATATCGTCTCTCCTGTTGACAATATAAAAAATCCTTGCCTTACATAAACAAAAAAATGTTTTGAAAACCTCAAATCACAGGGGTTGGCTAGGGCGGCTTCAAAGAAACTAGGAGTTCTTTTTAGAGAGTGAAAATGAGGAGAAGATCTAATTTACTCGAGCTATACAAGGGTCTCATCCTCCCTTGTATGGAGTACTGCTTCATCATATCTGTGGGGGCGGGGGCTCTGGTTTCATCGGCTTTTGGATAGGGTCGAGTCAAAGGCAAAAGACTTATAAACTGTCCTGTTCTTTCTAGTTCGCTTGACCCTTTATATTTGCGGAGCGATTGTTGGTCCTTTATCCCTTTTCTATAGGTATGTAGAGGCAAGTGTTCGAGGGAACTATCCACTCGCGTACCACCTACCTTTACGACGCCCTCGTAGCAAAGGGGTGCTGTGTTGGCACATGAGTTTTTGTGTTGATGTTAGTAACTCCAGATTGGTTCGCTGGGGTGCTTCTTTCTTTCCTGCACCTCTGTTTTTGTGGAATTCTCTTCCATCTATCTGTGTTTCCTACTCAATTTAATTTCCTTACTTTAACCTGCGTCTGTTCATCTGCGTAATTTGCGTTAAGATGGATTTTTGAGGCGTTCCACACCCACTCCTTGAATAGGTTTCTGCCCGTGAGCGGCGGGGACAAAAATAAAAAAGTAAATTAAATAAAGGCTCTAATAAGGAATTCTAGCTAGTGAGAACAAAAGAATGGCATCTCCGAGTTGAGCATTCTAAAATGCATTAAATAGCATACCGAGGAGCTTGCCTCGCTTGACAAAAAAAAAAAAAAAAAAAGAGACAGAGAAGTTGAAGCCGCCTTATCTGCAACCCTGGGCAACAGCAACTGATAGTGACGATGGTGCTTTTCAGCAAATAAACCTAATGAAGATGAGGATTTGGATATGTTAGACTTTTGATAAGTTTTCATGGCTTAAATTGCATTGACATCTCATTCACCTTCAAAAGGAATCACACAGGGAACCTCATCGTAAAACTGAAGAGACAGTCATTAAGGAGCACAGATAATTCAAATTTGCAGTCTGTGAAAGAGGAGATGAGGCTCCTTAAGAAACTGAGATGCGCCTACAGAAGAGAATAAATTTCATGCGGTCAATCACCACAAGGGCCAGGTTTCTTTTTATCAGTAGCTTGCGAAATAATATCTAGCACCTCCTTCATCAGTCGAGAGAGAGAATATTTATAGTGTAGGTAGGAATGTAACACCCCAAAACTAACAGTCTCTGCAGATCTAGTGAAAGCTTAATGGTTTTTGCATCACAAATTTGAAAATTTTTGAATTTGAGTGTTGAATGATATCTATCTTAAAGAAGTATTTTATTATGTCATGTTTGGGTATTTCGTTTTTTATTTTAATTTTTTCGGCTGATTAATTGAAGTCTCTTCTTTCATTATTTTATTCTTTATTTGTAGCTAGTTAAAGAATCTTCTTGTAAATTGTAATCATGTTAACCTAAAAGCTAGTAGCTAAACTTTGTTTAATACTTACTTGAAAATGGAAATGGAATATTTTTTAAATAAACACAACATAAAAAGTTATTAATATTATATTTGCATTATTATTCCTTAAAGGTATATTTTTTTATAAATAAATATACTTGGGCAACACCAAAATGAAATAATGACTAAGTATTGGTTGTACAGGGAATGCCATCCTGAGTTGCCTAGCCACAAATGTTCTATCTTATTTCTGTGTATTTATTATATTAATTAAGTATCGGTATCGGTATCGGTATCGGTATCGGCACCTAAAAAAATAGAGTATCGGTATGGTATCGGTATCGGTATCGGCCTCTTTCTGGTATTCGTACATTCCCTAATATATATATATATTATATAATATATATATTATATATTATATATATATATATATATATATATATTATATTATATTATATATATATATATTATTATATAATATATTATATATTATATATATATTATATATATATATTATATAATTATATTATAATATATATTATATATATATATATAAGTATATATATATATATATATATAATATATATATAACGTAGGTAATTTTAGAAAAATGTAAGAAATATTCAAATTCGATTTCTGAAAAGACTAATTGGTGTGGGAAAAGTAAAACCAATTAGATATTCGGAATCAACAATACAACAGCATGAGAATCATCTTTATTAAAACATCAAAAATCGTGTCGATTATTATTATTATTATTATTATTATTATTATTATTATTATTATTATTATTATTATTATTATTATTATTATTATTATTATTATTATTATTATTATTATTATTATTATTATTATTATTATTATTATTATTATTATTATTATTATTATTATTATTATTATTATTATCCTTGATTCTTGTAATTCATTAATTATTATTTGCTTTTAATATATTATTATCATATTATTATATTATTAATTATACATTATTATATATATATTATATTATTATTATTATTAATATTTAATTATTATTTTTATTATTATCATTATTATTATTATATTATATATTATTATTATTATTATCATCTATTATTATCATTATTCCTTATTATTTTTATTATTATTTATTATTATTAATTATTATTTTATTTAACTATTATTATTATATTATATTATTATTAATTATTATTATTATTATTATTATTATTATTAATTATTATTATTTAAAGTTTTTGATTTTTTTCCAATATCCTAATATTTATTTTTGTACATATTTAATTTCCTTAAAATAATCTTTGAAATAAATTTACAGGAGAGAAAGAAGAATATAATTTACATAGATTTCCAGACGCGTTTCGTCTTTATACTTGAGACATTTTAGAGGATTATTTCTTGTTAGCAAATGAGTCTTAAATTAATATATATAATTAAATCAATGATATAGTCTAACCGATAATACATTAAATTTTATGTTAATCATCTGGTTTTGATGTAGAAGGCCTCCGAAATTTTAAGTTTCTGGCTCACATGATCCGTATAATATTGCGAAGTGTTTAGAAATATTATCATAGTTTGATTTGACATTGCCGTGGTTGAAAATGTTTTCAAAGATTTTGTCTTGGGGACTGTAGCGATTGTTGATAATGCCCTGTCCGAAATCTATCGTCGTGTAAACAAATATAGTGTTCGACGAAATTAAATTGCGGAGGCTTCACCAACAACGCAGACAGAAATTAACAAAAATTTAATGGTATGTATCTTGTTGACTAAATTATCATTCTGATTTAATTATTATATATAATTTTAAAGACTCCATTTCTTTACAGAATAATCTCTGAGGATGTTCAAGTAAAATGCAAAAATTTATTTCGATAAATAAAATAATATATTTTATTTTTCCTGTAAATTATTTTCAAGAATCGTGCTAGAAATTGGAAGCAACGCAAAGAAGGAACATATTTAGGATATCTGGAATAAAATCAAAACTTTTATAAAATCAAAGGCTGATGTAAAAAATTCTATGTTATTATTATTATTATTATTATTATATTATTATTATCTATTATATTATTATTATTGATTATTATTATTATTTATTATTATTAATATTAATTATTATTATTTATTATTATTATTATTATTATTATTTATTATTATTATCTATTATTAATTATTATTATTATTATTGTTATTAATTTTATTTTATTATATTATTATTATTAAAAATCAAAAATTGTCGATGATTATTATTATTATTATTATTATTATTATTATTATTATTATTATTATTATTATTATTATTATTATTATTATTATTATTATTATTATTATTATTATTATTATTATTATTTATTATTATTATTATTATTATTATTATATTATTATTATTATTATTTTATTATTATATTATTATTATTATTATTATTATTTCTTTTTTTCAGATTCAAATTATAGATGACAAAGGTATATAGATCCTTGTCTTGTAACTTCTTTTGTTATTTAAGCTTCATTTACCAGAAATTTAAATATAGTAAGGATACGATCTTTTCTTTATATTTTTTGCTTGAGAAAATGCAACAAAACACGGTTGTTGTTTTTTTTTATATTATAAACAAAATCTATCAAACCACTCGTTTCTAATGAAGTAAATAAAAGTTTATTAGTTAGGTACTATTAGGTTTGGTCATTTTAATATCAGGAAAAGATGAGTTTAATGAGTACTTCTTTATATTTAACCACCGACATCTCTTACTTAGTTTTAATAATTTATTAATTAAATAAATAAATAATAAATAAATAATAAATAAATAAATAAATAAATAAAAAAATAAATAAAGATTTGAAATTCTTTTATTAAAATATAAGATCAGTATTTTACGAGAAATAACGTTGTGATTCTAATAAGTATGCAGGTCTGATTAGCATGTAGAAGAAACATAAATAATTAAAGAGAGGTATGAAGCCAATAGGCTTATCGAGACTGTTCACTATGAAGTAGAGACCAGAAAGTCAGAAACCTTAGTGGATTTAGTGAGTGTATTATGATGGTTTTTTATACATTAGACTCTTGATTCTTCTCTCTAATCTATAAGTTTCATACGTGTAGTGTTTGAACAATTTGTGGAGGAACAACCAAATTGGTTGTTGATCGAGACTATAAACTTGCTAGTTTATAAGAGACTATTTAATTGTAAGTCGTTATGTCGGAAAAGTGTAAATACACCAGACTTGTAATACTCAACATATTAAATACAGAACGACAGTCATGTTGATAACAACACCTAACATCAAAAGCAACGCACTTACAATAAAAACAGTTGCAATGGGATTTAGACATTTCACTGATGATTCTAATTAACAACGGTCAAAGATCTTTTTTTTTATTCAAGTTTAAATTTTGCATATATCTTCACTGGTCTAATAAATATATATTTTCCCGCTGGCTAGCAGTTTTTCCGATGGCCATATCGGTTAATTATTAGGTGTAAAATGCCCCCACTGTCTTGGAATATATAATCTAGCCTTGATGGTACTGGATAACTTATAATGCGGCCAAGTTCTAGAGGATGGTAGTCACAGTTATACATTATGCTTTTCTTAACATTTATTAAACTTTTAGTTTATTTGCTACAACCAGAGGTCTGGAAAATTACTAATTATTTTATAGAGATTTATAAGAAAGGTAGTATAGAAAGAAATCAGATAAATTAGCCATGGCTCCATTCCAGTACAGTTTAAACCATAAGTTGTAGCAATAAAAGATGGTGAAAATTTCATACTTCGGTTACAAAAAAAATTATACCATACCAACAATTTTGGGATCTTATAATTCGGGTATAAACTTTGGGCAAAAGATCTGTGCAATTTCTTACATTTTTCTTCTTCCGATGTGAAAGCCGAAAACTTGCGGAGCTCGCCGTCACGGCTGCGAAACGCGCTGATTCCGTGCCCAATATGGGCTGTGCTACATTGGCAGTAGTGTCGCTTCGCAAGATAATCAAAAATTCGATGTGCACCATCATAATAGGTGTGTGATTGTTTCAGAACTATATATACGTAATAGGTAGTAATATAGGTATACTGTGACTACATATATATACAGAAATCAGCTTATATCTAATAGTATTATAATTAAGTAATACTATATTATATTATATATATTATCTAATACTATATAATATATAATATATAATATATATAATATAATATATATATATTTCATTATATAGTATATATATAATATATATATTTTATCTATATATAATTAGATATAATATATATATATCATATATATATATACTATATATATACTATATTATTTAAATATAATATTATTATAATATATATATAATTTAATTATTTTAGGTATTATTTATATAGGACTCAGAATATACCAACTATATAATATAATAAATTATCGTAATTACTCATATTCAAAGAATATCTTGAATACTAAAATAAGATATAAACTAGAAATGTAGCATATAAAAAAGGAATACTTTATGTTATAGAGAAATATGTAGTAATCTTCATATTATATTCTAAAGCACTCTCATACCGAGAAATTTTCAAGGAAATATTTGTGCGGAATATTAATAGAGAGAGAAGCACAAGAGCGACGCGTGATGTGATAGTAGAAAAATAAATAGATAACTAAAAAATATCAAGTTACATTTCTAAAACTTACTAATTGAAAGGTCAGCATATACTAGTAGCGCAATCAGAGGATATATATATCATATTGTTTGAGGATCCTCTTAGTATAAATTTTTAGTCTTAAGGAAAAATTTAGATTAAAAATAATCAAATATCAAAATATAAATTAAATTAAATGATAATAGAAGAATAATTTAGGTATGTTCCGACTGCATCATATCGAGCGTATAATTATTGTTTTTTTTAAGGATACTATGAGAATACTGGAGACTACAGTGATATAGGAAATGTATGATATCCATATAGTAATTATAATATATATATATTATTAGTGTTAAATAAATGATATGTACTAATATGATACGTGACTAATTATATATGGATGTAGGCTTCAAGCTCTAGCAACTAGTGAGGGAATCCACATGAGGGTGGATGGATGTGAGGAAAACGTTTTTCCAATAATGCTTATGGAATCAGCGAGAGAGAGAGAAACGCACGGAGAGATGGGAGAGGGAAGGGAGCGAAGAGGAGAGTACGGAGAATGAGTGCGCATAGGGAGAAGAGGAGTTGTCGTTGAAGCCAGAGACGAGAGCAGAGGCCAGAGGGCGCTGAACAGATAGGAATGACGACAAAGAGGCTGGGGCGGAGTACCGAAAGACTGACTCGGCCACGGGAGGAGGAGAGGGAAAGTTTAATACCTACGCGAATCTCACATGATAGTGTCCCTAGAGGCGGAAGTGCCTGAAAGAAGAAGATAGTACTCTTACCTGTAACCTTCCCGTCCCATGTCTAAGAATGATATTCGAGCGGCATGCAGTGCACGTAAATGTGGGATACTATGGTCCGTTGGGACGTATTACTGTTTTAGTAGAGTAAAAGAAAAAAAAATAGCAAGGATAGGAGCTTAAAGCAAATAATTTAATAGGAAGTCTACTTTATTTTAACGGAGTAAACCAATAAAGGTCCTCTAAAATAGAGCTCTCTAATTCATATTAACTATGATTATTAGCAACTAAATTTTTTTTATTTGTTTTATTTTTTTACATGTCTCCTATCTTCTAAAATTTTTTACCCAGAATTAATCAGCAAAAATGTATTCCTTTTTAGCGTAGCATTAAAAATATGTCTCCCCATTTATACTGAAATGTTATGTTTTTTTTATTTTTTTTTTTATTTTTTTTTTTTTTTTATTTTGTTTTTTTTTTTTTCGCGTAAAATTGGACCAGCATGGTCCAACCATGTACTTTGTCTTTTCCTGTGCTTTGTAGTTTTGAGATATCGATTTGATGATCAGTTGTCGCTTCTAAACCATATTATTCAACCATATATATATATATATCTAATATAGTATTAATATAATATATATATATATCTTTATTATTATATATATCTATCATGGTTAGGCTTATCGAATACAATCAATCAATTCAAATCAACTATATATATTATATATATATATATTATATATATATATTAGTATAATTATTAATATATATATATATATATAATATTATATATATATAATATACTATATATATAGTAATTATACTAATAATTATATTTTTAAGCGGATTGGTATATTTTAATTTAATTATTAGCTTAATATACTAATTTATTAGGTATTAGGTATTATTATCTTAAGTATTATTATTATTATTATTATTATTCTTATATAATTATTATAAATTACATTTTAATAGTCAGTTTTTCATCAATTATATATTTAATTATTATATAATTTAATATATATTTATTATTTTTTATTCATTATATATTATTATTATTATAATGATTTATTATTTATTATTTATTATTATATAAGCTCATAATCATTTAATTATTTATATATATTATTTCAAATATTGTCCCGAATTTAGTTTAAAGCCACAACTCATATCTCAAAAACTACAATAGCTACAGCGAAAAGGAATACATTGCTGGAATGCTCGTACAATTTTAGTGCGGAAAATGGAAGAAGGAAGAGTGTCCCAAACTTTAGCAGAAAAGTAAATGTAAGAATAATAAAAAAAAACAAAAAAGTAAAAACAATAAATCATAAAAAAATCTCAAAACTTACATTGCACTACAAGCGAATAAGTAATATCATGTTCTTGGAAATTTCTCTGTGATAATATTATTTAGATTTAGGAACCGAATAATTGTTGAAATATAAATATAAAAAATAAATAAAAAAATTTATTGTCATAAATAATGATAAATAAGCAGTAATATAGGATAAAGAACTAACTCTTTTTACATAGACTTTACTTGGTTACGTTAAATTACGCGGTTAAAATGAGAATAGACTTTCATTAAATTTTGCTTTTTTTTTTATACTAAAGAATATACCCCAAGGGTATACCCGCACCGATTTGGCAGGACTCTGGGGTCTCTCTCTGGCCTTGTCTTTCTCTTCGCGGAGACATACCCGCTCGGGTAAGGCACTATGTTCTTCTCCTTCCCCTGTTCAGAGGGAGGAGTCTCCTCGGAACTGTTATCGTTCAGCCCACACGAATCGATCAATAGGTGGTATTTATACATCTGGATCAGGTCTTAATATCCAGTTAGTATTGCGGTGGTGTGGAGTCGTTCAGCTGGATAATTTTGGAGTTCTACTAATCATACCTTATATACTATAACAAGTTGGCGTATCCAGCGGGGGGGGCGCCACTCCGTACGAGGGGTGCACTATGGGAGGAGACCCCACGTCCCCCGAACCATCTTTGTATTGACACGCATCGAAGACCTCCGAAGCTCCTATCAAAGTTAAATCATTGACTATCCGTTGAGAGTGTAATACACATCAATATTATCCACATGAACGGTTAAACTATTATATATAATATATAATTATATATAGTAGTATTGTTCATAATATAATAATATTGACAATACCTAAAAAAAAAAAATAGGCCAATATTTATATTTTTATATTTTATTTATTAATATTTTTTTTTTACATATTTCCTAACTAAATAATTTTATCAAGGATATCGCAAAAATATAATACAGTTTCCCGTCAGATGAAACCTCTGCAACGATTTCGAGATAGATTTTTTTCAGTATCCCTATGTTCTTATGTACTTTGAATTATTTACATGATTCTAAAAATCCAAAATTTTACGAAATTTCTTATTATAGTTATATTACCTTTATTCAATATATAGTTGGTTTGGTCGATGCACAAGGTGCGGTGCGGTCGCCGTGGACATTGAAACAGTAATATCATCACAATATATATATTATATTAATATATAATTATAGTGGAAGGAGGCCCTATAATAATCACATATTTAACGTAGATATTATTTAATTTATATCTAAATAATATAACTATATATAATATATATAGGTAAAACCTTTTAGAAAATATAAAGTTTAAATATTATAGAAACCTATACAAACATATTACCTCAAGAATATGCAGGTTATACCTATAGCTATATACCAATATTCATTGTAACATATATAGATTAAGCTATGAGAAGCTTATCGTTTCCTAATTTCTATACTTATAGATATTTTTTACTATTTTTATAATTTTTTTTTTTCTAACTACAACTGTATAACTGTTATACTATTTATCTATCTATCTCTTTATCTCTCCATCTCTCCTACACTTGTTTTTATCCCGAATCTTGAGCGGGGTAGTGGTAACGCGCTACAATTAGCCTTCTTCTCATTCACCACTCTCCTCTCATCTTCAGCCCTATTCGAGCTCCGAACACTGCCTCACCGCTCTGGACCCCACTATATCTCTCGCACAAAAACTCCTTCTGAGCTTCTTAACCACTCTATTTACCTCCCTCATCCCTCCTCCTACCCGACTGTTTCTCTTCTTATGCCCTCATCCACCTTCGCTACTTCGGTCTCCCAGCACCCTGTCTCCTCCTCTACCCATATCGCCCAAAACAGTAAAAATTTCCTGGCACTTTAATCGGGCTAATGGGGGGAATTTGCGTTGTTTTTGGCCCTAACTTACTCTTTCCGGGAATCGACATCCTACATTATCGACTTCCTAGAGGACATTCGTCCTGTGTGTCACTCACACGCTGCATAAAAGGTAGGGCCGTTTAATCCATCTCCCGATGGGATGAGCAGGTTCTTTCCATCTTCTACAACTAAATCTTTTTTTCTCCCAAATCCATGGTTCGATGAAGCTTGTTCTCGCGCCATTAAGCATGCAGATTAACGATCTTCCCATCTTGCCGCGTTTATCGCGCCGACATCAACGGAAAGAGACCATTTCCCTTCCTCATCTCTCACATGCTCTCCCTCACCAACTACACTCTCTACTTAAATTATTCCTCCTCTCATTCTGAGCTTTTCTGCTAACGTTTTTGCCGGGATACCCACAACCCTGCTACTTGCAACCGCTGTCAAATCTCAAATCTCCATGGCCAACTTCTCTCACAGTGGCAACCATGCGTATTTTTCACAATAAAAGAAGGCGCGACCACCCCCATGTGTTCATTGTTACCTCGCACTCCTACAGATAACACACGAGTGGATACGAAATTTTCTCTGGCTCCCCATATGTCTCTTTTAAAACAAATCAACTATCCTTTCTAACCTTTACACTGTGATTAGTGCAAATCTGAGATTCCCGCCACTTCCCTCCTTCCATCATTAAATTACTCTCCCGCTCTCTAGACACTACATGTTCTGAATTTGCTAGCTCTCATTCCTTCTAACTCTCTACTCCTATTGTTCTATGACATCAATCGCTGTCCAAATACTCCCCCCTTCATCCTTCGGACCAAGTCCACTCCCTAAATATCTAAAGTACTCTTATACTTCTTACCAATACTCTACATTTTTCAATCCCCCTACTACTCTATACCTCTTGACCCTTCTTTACCCCACTCTTCTGCTTTTTCTCCTCCTCAACCACATAACCACTTTTAAAGCTCGTGACCGATTCTGGGCATCCCTTGGCGCGCTTTTATTTTAAGCACCCTTTTGTTCCCACTTCTCCTCAGTGGTATTTCAACCTATCTCTGTTCTCATATCATCCCTCACTTACAAATTAGTGATCTACACGGACGCCATCCCGCGTTCCCATTGATCGTGTAGCATGGGCATCCTGAGCATAAAAGGGAAATGTAGCGAGCGCTCCACAGAACAGTAATCATGTCGCTCATGATCGGCCCATGATGGGACATTTTCCACTTCCCTACCGTTCTATTTTGTGAGCGCGAGTTGGGATTGCTTTCCAGAGCTGGCAATGTCCACTGCTTCCTCCGCCCTTCAAACTTCTCCATCCTCACCTCCATTCTCTGATGCTGTCTACTTAACATATCTTATCATAAAAATAAATTGAAAAGCCACGCTGACCATTAACAAACTTCATCACGTCCTCAGGGCTGGAAGCGCGACTATGTCCAACCGATCCCGAAAAAAGGTAAGCCGTTCTGATCTCTTCTAACGCTAATCGCCCTATAGCTTCTGCCACTTGTATTCTATCATTTAACATATCTCAATCCACTCCTTTGAAACTCTTCTTAACTCCTTCATTTCCTGGATCAATCTGGAGTCTCCATTCCCTTCTGTTCAGATCAATCGTATGAGCCTTTCCGTCGCTCGAGGTCAATTGGTGACATACTTTCCTATCTAACTGATTTATGTCTTCTGCCCTTAGGGGACCATGGGGAGTCTTGCGGTGGTGGCGCTTGCATATCCAAGAGCCCTTTTGGACCGGGTTGCACGCGTCCCACTGCTCCTCGCTAAGGCTCCCTTCCTTTTGGGTTTCCTCCTTCTCTTGTCGCTTACTCTTGTTAGTTTTGTCTCTCCGATCGCTATAATAATCAGCATCTCGTTGATGGGAGCGAACCTCTTCCCCCTTCCTGTTAATCTGTGGTGTTCCCGCGCAAACACTTCTCACACGTCCCCGCTTCCTCACTACAACTCTCACACATCACTTCTACTATCCCTATAAAAAGCCCTAATACCTTTCCCTTCTTACTCTATTCCAACTTTTCATCACGATCTCCTCAGCTGTAAACTTCCACGAATTTTCCTCCAACACACCTCTGTTCCCCTCCATCAATCTCTTTCATGCCCTCCTTCACTGCTATCTACCTGGTTATGTACCTCTTAAATCTACAAAAAAACCCCATACACATTCTCCCTTTTCCTTCTCTCCATCTATCCTTTTTTCTCCACAACTTGATCTCTTCTAGTTTGTAAAACACTTGGTCGCACACACCCTCCATCTCCCTCTCTAAATCCTCCTCTTGATATCTATTCATATCTCATCCCTTCCGTTTTAAACCTCCTCCCTCACTCTTCAATCAGATATTCTCTCCTCTATATTGCTTCTAGGAGTTGGCACTCTTCCCTACCCACATCGCTCTAATAAGACCATATATTCTTCAGCTTCTTTATACACTGTTCCATTCTCAATTCCTATCCTATGCTCTCGCTCTTCCCGCACTTCATACAGGGGGACCAAACACCTAATCCTCCTTTGCCGGATATCGGGCTGTGAAGAGTATCGCTCCCGGTGGTGCACACGGGACTCCCTAACCAACATATATTAAATAACCTATACAGCGAACTGCATCCGTCCTTCCCATCTGTAAACATCCTTACATAACCCCTCTTTACACATATTCTCGTCAACATTTCCATTCTCACTACAATCCACAAAAACCTGCGCGCACTTCGCTTTTTCTTTTCTTTCCTTTATTACCACCATCAGGCCGCAACTAATCACAATACTTTCCTCCATTTGATTATAACCATCCTCCCCTTTCCCACATCCTCCGTTCCACTTTTCTATCTCCCCCAATCTTCTGAACACGCAATACTCGGCAATATCTTCCACTCCCTCCCCCACCCACCTTCATTCAATACACGCATCAATTTCATTTATTTCAGAAAACCTATTATCTTATAAATAGAATCTTATCATCCGTGTAATATAACATATTAAAAACATGTATCTTTATTAGGTCTATAACATAAAATCTAATATATTATAAATTAGTATCTGGGGAAACGTAATATATATATCATATATAATTGATTTTCTAAGTGATTGGCTTATAAGGTGGCCTATCAATCAATGTGAAACTGTAGAGTTCTATGTATTCATAGTATAGTTTGCGTATAAGGCTAAATTTTTTTTTCATACTATTTATTCCTATCTTGACATAACATGACTGCCATCAGTTTATATACTAATGAGTACCTTATTATTAGCTTACTACTTGGTAATGTATAGATTGATATTAATACTTGTTTCACTCTATATATTTGATATAGCTATATATTATATCTTATATAGTGATATTTGGTTTAAGAGCGACAACTATCATCGATCAATGATCTCAAAAACTATCATAGTTACACGGAAAAGGAATGAACTTGTTTGGAATCACGTGGCAAAATTTTTATTGCGGGAACTGTAAAAAAAAATAAAAAAAAAAAACAAATAATAATTGAGAAAGGAGGGTGAAAAAAAAAAGAACCAAACACGAGATCTCACTATCACCCTTCTTTGTGACAAATTAACGGTTTAGAGTCTAAATGATAGAGTGCTAACAAGAGAAAGCGCAATTAACATTTTTGGGAATCCTTGTAAAATTCTATAAGTTAGAAAAATGTAAAAATAAAATAATAATAAATAAATAAAAATAATATTGGCTTCATGTTTCTTCTCCTTTACTTTTCTAAGAGCTCACCTAGGGGACCATACAATATTGATCCACTCAATTAATTCGACGTGACGTTGGCGCACTATCTATCTTTTCCTATAGGTTACATTATCAATTGTCGTTAAGATGATGCGCAGTAATTGGACGAGTTGGAGCCGCTCGTATTCCACATCCACTGCAATTGGGTCTGCACCGTGGGCTCAATAAGACGACCAGAGCGGCGCATGAGCATCTCCAGGAGGAAACGTTTGCTCTGCTGAGATAAATGAGAACCACCAGACTTGTCGTTGTGGTGCCCCGTAGGCGGAGGTCGTGTGTCCTGGAGGTATTACGCAGCCTACCTTTCTGTTCTGTGAACTCCTTGCCTTCTTCTGGTTTTTCGCCAACTTATGTGCTGAACTCTATTCCTCTCTTTTAAGCCCTACGTCTTGCGCTCACCTGAGGAGATTTGCCCTTAGGAGCTGGGGATTGGGTGGCGGTTCAATATCACCTGATATAGAGGCTGGTTTAACGTAAGATCTCCGTCTGCGCCCCCGCGCACGGCGCGGGAATTCAGTCCTACTTGCACGATAAGGTTGGCTGCGCCGCGCGAGAGGCCTGAGGAAGTGGACTGCCGAGTCCTTGTCCAATATCGGTGTTGCAGGAATAAACCAAAAAACTATCATTGGGTATAGTATATTATTAACTTTAGTTAAAAGAGAAAAAAAAAAGCAATAATTTAATATATAGATAATTTCTATATCTTATATATTTTAAGCAGAGAGTATAATCCAATAATAAAAGTGTTCTCTAAATTATATGAGCTCACTCTCTATAATCATATATAATATTAACTATATATTCTATATTAGTTAACTATATATATATATTTATATACATAAAAATTTTTTTTATTTTTTTTAATTTTTTTACATTTTTCCTTTCATATATATAAATTTTGCCTGATAGGTTTATATCACCAAAATAATGTATTCGTTTTTTTTCGAGTGTATAGTCTAATTGTAGTTTTTTAGAGTATATTAAAAACGATAATTGTTGTTTATATATATTTTATTTCGGTTTTATATTTTTATTTTTTTTTCTCAGGTTATTTTTTTTTTATTTTTTGGTCGCCCTTATGGAAACTCTGGGACCGACTAGTTGTCGGAGCACGAGCAGAGCAATGTCAATAATTTTGAATATCTTTTTTTCCTTTTTTAAAGAGTGGTACTATTGGAATGTATTTATGTAGACAGAGATCTGATATAATTGATGATAGTTGTCGCTCTAACCAATTAAAACTTATTAGTAATTATGATATTATTTATATTTAAAAAATATATCGGTCATATAATCCTAGCCTAACTATATCTTAGGTATACGTTACTCTATACGTATTAAACGATGCGACCGCTCATTATATTACTAATATTTATTCTTTATTAATTAATATAAGAATATATCATAGGAAAATAACTGAATATATTATAAATAAATCTAATACTGATAGTCAAGACTTATTACTAGAAATATTGCTCATATTATTATTTAGAAATATCTGATAAAAAATATATGAATAAAAATAATTTTATTTTTCAAGATTATTTGTATATACTCCACAAAGACATCGGTCTAAAGAATCGTAATAATTTATATATATATGGCAGGATTCCGATTACGAAATATTTATTCACGTGTGATATATTCACTTACTCTGATTAAACATCCAAGTTCATCTGATTCCTTCCGTAATTTCCGATATAGGTAACTCGTTATTAAATAATTGATTCTCGTTGCTTCCGCAGTTAAGTCGACCGGTCACTAATGACATAATAGATATACTATATAAACTTTTAAACATTCTTGGAGCATTCTCTACCCACACTATCTATTAATTATGATAATTTACTTTATTAATTTAATTACCTCATGATTTATTACTCTATATATATTTAATAGATTATTTGCATAATTATTAATTATATTAATTCGTTATACATTATTATCATTATTAATATATATATCATCATTAAGAAGTTATATATATATCATATACTATAGATCACTAAATAATAGCACTAATATTTGAATAAATGGCTAAAGTGGTTATTTATAACTGTATGTAATGGAAACTATACTTTTAATCGATAGCTATCGTAGACATCTATGGTTCTAATGTATATTACCAATATTTTTACATGTAAATCTAGGTACTACAGCGCAGAATTCTGATGTCAATGTGTCTAAGTAAGACAAATCGGGTGGGCTTGAGGTTATAAACACACTTTTTTATTATAATTAAGACAAAAAATAGTACTTCAATCCATTTTCTTTCATTTATTATTTGCATTTCTTAATCACTCATGCCTACAGAACTTAAACAAAAAAAAATTTAATTTATTCTATTTTTGTTAAAATATAGTTTTTGAGTTAATTCAAGAACAAATCCGATAATTTTAATCTACATAAAAGAACTCGGCAGGGTGGATCATTCTCGGATTGAAATTGACACGAAGATTCCAGTTGAAGTCTTGCAGTCTCGGGTGGTCCTCTGAGGGAGAAAGGCTTGGTCTAGACGGATAAATTTTGGAGAATATTATAATGTCGACATTATTATATAATATTAAATTGGAGTAAATATTATTTTTTTCTATTTTATTAATAATGCCTTTCTTAGGTGCGGGTGTCGGCAGTATCCAGGGGGGGCCAGGGGGCCATCGGGAGGCCGAGAACACCCAGACTCTCTTCTTAACTCGTTCTAAGTTTACGCCGCCGAAATTTTTTAAGACACCCAACAGCATCTTCTCTCACGTAGTAGATAATTACTTATATACGTTTAGTAAAAAAGAAGAATTAAAAAATCAATTTGCATATATAATTTTGTCGCGAAAGTTCTATATACTCTGTATTATATACGAGTAATTGGGGAGTATAAGCCCTAGCAATTAACTATCAGTCAATCTGTTCTCATTATCTTATCTATTCTTCTTATATATACTATATAGTATATCTTTAACGTATTCATAAATTACTAGTACAAAAATCTAGTTAATAAATTCTTTCATATATTATATAATATACAATTTATTTTGGAATCTGCGTAATCTATTAATAATTTTATTTTATTATAAAAAGCTATTATTTTTTTTTTTTAATTATTTTTATTATAAATATTCTCCTATAAATTTTTTACTGCCTGATATATATTTAAAATGATATAACATATTATTCTTTTCGTGTACCTTATTATAGTTTTTATATAGCTTACTCAATGCCTGGCCTTGTATTATACAGGTGGGAGGAGGCCAAGAACAGGTATCAGTATTTCATCGATCTGCACTAACAGTTTTATCAAAGGAACCTACAACATCGATTGCCATCGAGTCGTGCCCTAAACCAATCTTCTATAGAAATAACGACCTTGAACTCTATTTGTGGCTTTACAACTGACTAATGTCCATTCTCTTTGTTCTTAAATAGCACATGGATCTTTTCATTTTCTCTCTTCCTATTAGGTAACAATCTGGACACACAAATCATCATTTTAAATATTGTTTTAGCTCTCTAAATAATAAACTGTATATTTTTTACTACTTTTCTTCTTTTTCTAACAGACTTTCTGGCCGCACCCGGGTATGACACCCACTTAGGTCAATCCGTAAATTTAATTTATTGAGAAAACTTGATTAATATATATTCTGGGCCAGGTTTGCCTGGATTAGGGAATGTGCTGTTTAGTTACTTGTTTTTTTTTGGGCTGGGAACTTTTTCGGGGGGAATCGGGCTCAGATACACTCAATTATGGAAATGAAAATCATAATCAGATAGCTATTTGAAATACATTATAATCACAAGGAAAGTGAATTAAATGCCTTACAGGTCACCCAGTCTAAGTATATAGGAAAGCGAGTGGGTGCGGCTCAAAGTAAATATAAACACGTTGCTAGTAGAATTGGCTTTTTATTGGAAAGTTATTAGTCATTTCGACTGTTATCATAAATAAATTGTGTTGTTGCCTGTTGGGCTTATTACTTAGAAGCACATTATAAGTCTATTTGTGCCTTCGAGAATTCGTCTCACATGGAAGTTACCTCTGAGTGTGTAGCTTTGTTCTCTTTAGTGCTGCTGAAAATAGCGACCATAATAAGGATTGAGCACAACTTGCAGTGTTTCATTAGGTCGAGAGGCGACCACATAACAGGTAAAGAGACCTCTCGCTGTCTCCTTAGATTTTTCCCTATCACTCTTTACTCTAAATATAATAAATCTTCAGATCTTGCTTGTTACAACGAGAATAAATCTGTGTTGAGAGCATCAACTATTAGCCGTAGAATATAACACTAATTTATATACGACATATAATACAGGAGGACTAATATAGCACGCACTAATTATAATACTAAAAGAAAAGATGATGAAGGACTGACCAAATAACTCTATGCTTTGGTTTCTCGTTCTATATATAAATACAGATTATAAGATTTATCTGAGAGACCCCTATTTAGTCCAAAAAACATTACTCACTAATCGAAACTTTTATGTAAAAGTACTGCTTACGCTCTACTCATTATTCTTGTCATCTGAACTAGGTTCTGTTTAGCAATAAAACTCTTGGACCTTTCTAGATAAAATGAAGCAATAATACTTCTTCGGTACCACTCCTTTTTTCATTACATATTACTTTAATATATTCATGGCATAGATTTTTCCTTTGGTGGCCAGTTATATACCCATATCTCAAAACTACAATAGCTACAGCGACTATGGAGAATAGCAATTCTGTGCTCAGCTGACATCTCCTTGCAAAACTATACTTTGCGGAAAATTATACACATAATAACATACACAATACAAAATAAGGATAAAATTCAAAAACAAAATGAGTACTATATAAATATTAATACTCAAGATAAGATTTAACATATACTACAGCGAAATGATTGGGAGAGTCCTTGCTAAGAGATTTCGCATTAGAGAGGATGTTACAACATAAGTATAGATATAAATAAATGAAAATTATCGTGGCATTTGTTTTATATTAGGGAGCAGGGGACATAGTGGTAACTATAGTTATAGGCCCAGATGGCAATTACCTACCCTTACTATAGATATATGTTATTTATATATAAGAATAAGGGATTATGTCTAAGTTTAGTCATTTATCTGAGCCTGGTCAGTAGTCAACTTATGTCCTCTAGTTCATAAAGCACTCTTCACTGCTATATATTGTCTTAAATATTATACAATACTTTTTACGCATCAATTAGTAACTTAATGCTAGTGCTTAATATAGGTTATTAGGTTTCAGAGATTTCGTGGGCTCTTACTCAAAATATTGGGTTAATTATACAAAACGGGCAATGTAGGGGGCTCGGACCGCGAGAACCCAGGGGGCGGGAACGATTTCACCATACACACGCGTATAGCCGGGAGGGCGGATAACCTCCACCGCGACTTCACTAACCTATTACGCCACCCGAATACCAAGAGCGCGGGGTTTACCGTGAGAGACCCTCCCCGAGAGGCGATATTAGTCCTATCACACCTCTGTACCGTTGTCTATCTCCTAAGAATCTTGCCAGGAAGGAGACCTGATTGCAGACTCTCAACTGCTCTCATTTTCCTGGGACTGATCACCTGCTCATCCTGGGAGGCGTGCTCATTTACCCGTTCTTTCAGATCAATCAGTAATGGCTTTTTACGTCGCCTCGAGGTCAACTGGTGACATACCCCTTGGGTGGATCTTCTTTAAGTTTACACATACATCTAACAAAGATTAATTAAGTAGAGTTCTTTTATTCTTTAAACGGAGTAACCAATAACGTCTCTAAATTACGCGCTTCTATACGGTTAATCAATATTAGTAACTTACTATAGTAACAAAAATGGTAGTGTGTATGTTTTTTTTTCTTATCGACTCAAGAGGTGGATTGTTTATGCAAGGATTGAGAGTAATCTCTTTAGCTCATGTAGCTATTGTAGTTTTTCTGAGAATTTTTATATTTTTTTTTTATTGTTTTTCTTTTTGTACAATTTTTCCGCACTAGAGAGGGACCTAGGGCAGTCTCCAGCAAAAGTCACTGTCACGTTCTTTCGCTGTAAGCTATTGCTATGTTTTTGAGATATGAGTACTGGCCACAAAGTAAATCTTTGCCATATATAGAGGCTCTCTATAAGCTCCCTTCCTTTATGGGCTTTCCTCCTTTTACCTATTTAGCTATTTTACTTCTTTAGTTCTAGTATTTATATTATTCATATTATACTACTTACTCTGACTGATTACGCTACGCTCTATATCTCAAGTAACTAACGTCGATTATATATAGTAATGTAGAGCTATGAGACGCATAATATATATATATATTTTATACCATCCTTTATTCTCACTCATAGGTTAATTATGTAGTGGTAGTTCACGTTATACAAGGTTCCCGTTCTATATTATATACTCCATAATAACTATATTAATGTTATCACTAACTTATAACTTTTTCATTTTCAGATACGTATTATACCTATATCTACACTCACTTACTATAAGCTACTATATATTAGTACTTCCAACTACTATGTTTACTAACTCTTATAATGGCTCTAGTATATTATATTATGAACTATACTATATCAAACCCTATTACCACTCATATTATTACTTTAACGTATAACTCTAAATATACTTATATATATAATATATATATATATTAATAAAAAAAAAAAATTTAAATAATATTATTATATAGTATATATATTATATATATGGTAAATTGTTTACCTCAGAGGGGGAGTGTCACCTCCGATTTTTTATGAAAATCACAGGATAATACTCTAAAAAAATAATAAATAAGAATATGTAAGAACGGAAAATCGCCGCACTCCTTAGGAAAAAAAAGTTACAAGCTTCTCAAAACTTGTAAAAAAAAAAAAAATTTTTTTTTTTGAAATCACAGGATATACTCTAAAAAAATATCAATAAAATGTGTAAGTGAAAACGAAAATCTGCAGTCTCTTTAGGAAAAAATCAGTTACATCTCTCTGAAAGGAGAAAGCGCTTTCTCTCACCTCAAAGAACTGTTTTGCCTATAATATTATAATTAGTGGGCCTCGTGTCTTCGTTCTCACGGGCCATCCTATTCAGGTATGATATAGATTTGGGTTATATCTCTACTCATAGTATTTTTTCTCTGTGTATAAGCCTACACAACTTATCATAACCGACTTAAGAGGGCCTGAAATGAGACCTAACCTGGATCGATCAATATTGAAGAGTCTAATAGATTTTTTAAAAAAACTTTTGAGAGGCTGTACTTTTTTTCTTAAAGAGAGAGACCACCGATTTTCACTATTCTTCATTATTATTTTTTAGAGTATATCCTCGTTGATTTTTCATAAACGGGGGTGACAACCCCCGTGGGCTAACAAATTAACCGAATATACTATAATATATATTATATATTATAATATATATTATATATATAATATATACTATATATAGTATTATATATATATATATATATATATATATATAATAATATAATAATTATAATATATATACATATATAATATAATACTTATTATATATATATATATATATATATATACTATATATATATATAATATTAATAATATATATTATAATATATATATTTATATAGTTATAATAATATATATATATATAGTATACTATATAAATATAATATAATATATATAGATATATATATATAATAATTATTATTATATATATTATATATTATATATATATATATATATATATATATATTATATTTATTTAAAATTTTTTAATAAATAAATAAAAAAAAAAATATTTATATGATATATATATATATATATGTATTATATATATATTATAATATATATATATATATATATATATAAGACTTAATTTTAGGTTCTTGTTATTGCTATAGAATAAAAAATTTTAATATGCCTTAAATTTTAAAGACTTAATCAGTACTCGATATTTTTCATAGGGATTGCTAAGAATCCTGCATAAAAGGTTTGCTATATATTATTAATGAAGTCATAATAATTTTACTTTATTTTGGTATAAAACACCGCGAAAATACTACTTCACTCTTCTCTCCGTATGCAGAATCAATCATCGTCACAAACAACATATTTTTGATACAAACAGAAAAGTGAACCACAGACCACTCTAAATGGAACATTAACTTTAATCCAATTGAAACAAAAACAAAACAAAAAAAATAGTCAGTTTAAAGACCACGAAGAGCTCAAAAATTAGGACACAACAAATCATTATTTAAAGAATAATGCACAAAAAAACAAACAATTTTAAACTCCGATGCAATTTTAAACTGAAATTAGTTTGTAATTCTAATTGAATAAAATCGTACGCAATGCACATAATAAACATTTCCTACCTTGAAAAATTCATTTGAAATCGCTATTCAACCGAAAACGTGTCTTAAAATAAGGCATATTTAATTTATGAGCTTCCCTTTAATTTAAGTCGAGATACTTACCTTTATAATAGACGTTTAAAAATCTCTCACACTGTATATACTATACAGAAGGATATATATATATATATATAATTATATATATATATATTATATATTATATATATATATAATATATATTATATAATATAATATATATATATGTTAATTATATTTATATATATATATAGTTTTTTTTTTTTTTTTTTTTTTTTTTTTTTTCTTTAAAAACCATATATTCTGGTAGGGCAGAGCCCTAATCTAGGAGAGGGGTGTGCTCAATTTTTAAGTCTGAGCAAGACGGAATCAAGAAAGAACGCTCACACTTTCACGCCGGCCAGTGACGAACCTGGGTCTCTCGCTTAGTTTGGGCGAGTGCTCCCCGCCGCTGAGCTAGCCAGACGTTAATTTGGGTGTGATTTTCCTTCCTTCCTGAAACTATGGCGAAAGCAAAATCCTTCACCACCTACGAAGCCGACTTAGGCGCTGAAAAATATTCCATTCTTCAATATGATCAAAATTTTTTACCATATCTATAAGTTGGTGGCACCTTTAAAAAAACCTTTCCCTCTTCGTAGAGGAAAGAATAAAACGTAAAGTTGTAAACAACAGGTTGCCAAGTTTTAAATGAAATCTACCGAATACAGAAAAAAAATCTGTAGAAAGATGCCAGGCCTGTGACATTTATTTTACCATTGCAATTAATTACTGATGGTAGTTTTTACGGAAATTAAATTAAAATTATTCAATATTTCCAATATGATTTATTTTCTTTTTATCAAATTTTTTTCTAAATAAGGTTATATTGCAGTTTATATATATATATTAATATTATATATATATTATTTTATTATATTATTAATACTATATATATATATATTATATATTATATATATATATATATATATATATATATATTAATATATTATATATTATAT
>JABUQX010069761.1:0-14935 GCA_015478945.1 Trachelipus rathkii | reverse complement strand
TAGAGCACTCGCCAAACCCAATCGAGTATCCCAGTTCAGACTTGTGGTGGGAGTTTTGTAGCTATTCTTCTCCATCTTCTCTGCTCGACGTTTTTAAACGAGTATCACCCATAGGATGGTACAAGTACCTTCACCTTGAGATATGAAGAGTTAGTATTGGACTGCAACTTGGATTATAATCTATATATGGGTTAAACTCGGAACAGGGTAAATTTCAAGTCTCTAGAGTATTAGAAGGGGTCCACCCCCCGAGACTTAGCCGCTACCGCCCCGATTTATGCCCTTTCGGCTTCCAAAGCCCGAGATTGATTAAGCCTAACGAGAGTTAGGCTCGAGCGTGTACGTAATCTCGCTTCGGGGACCTGATACCCCATAGCTTTTAGCGCACACGTGCGCATACACATGCACACACCAATCGAAACTACTATTATTAAATTCGAAATTTATAATTGCTAAAGAAATCGAATCTGAGTCGAAAAAAACGATTCCCTGTAAGAAATCGTTTTTTTACGCGCTTCCGACTTATGCCATTGCGCCGCGGTTCCTTCTTCGACATCCAACTGCCGACTCCAATTGTTAAAAATGTCGTAACAAACAATGTTGGTGTGTTTATATAGCGTTATCGAGGGAAACCCCGTAAGGGTAGAGTTCGAATATTTGGGTTATAAGTCCGTATAGGGGTGTCTAGGCCCCCCCTCCGTAGGGACGCCCCAACTGAAAAAAGAAGCACAGAGTGCAAAACAGAGTCCGAAGGAGGAAGAAAGAAAGAAGGATGAAAGATGAATAAAAGAAAGGAAATATGGAGAAGGGAGTCTGACTCATATGAGTAGGAGTTGCAGCTGCACGGTGCTGGCTCCCGGTAGCGTGCGGTTATTAAAGTATTGTGTAATGAACAATATGGTGTCTTATATTATGATTGGATCTGTAGATTCAAAAATATGGTTCAAACCAGCAAGAAAAAAATAAATAATAAATAATAAATTCTTATTCTTTTTGTTTATAAACTTGCAAATATACGTTTTTAACATTTACCCTAAAGCAGTATAAATCCAGTAAATCAAACCACATCCCTCCCCCTTCTGTCCAATCGTGATCTATTGAGCTATTGATCTATGATCTATTGATCAGGTCAAATTTTTACTAAAATTTTAACGTTTACATACCATAAATCCAGAAAGCAGTAAATCAAACCACCATCCAACCATCATCCCGCCCTCCTCCTGTCCAGTTGTTGATCTATTGATCTATTGATCTATTGATTCAAGTCAAATTTTTTACTTAAATTGTCATGTTTTACATACCCTAAATCAGTAAAATCAGTAGAATAAAACCACCAACCACCAACCAACCCCACATGCCGCCCGCCGTATCTATCCCTTGAACTATTGATCTATTGATTCTATTGATTCAAGTCCACATTTGAGTATCTATTTGGATAAACATAACATAAATCAAGTTCCTTATACAAAGATCAATCAATATATGTAAACGTAACAAATTAATAAAAGCTTACCTAGCATCATCTAAACTATGAATATAAACCCCAACGACAAACCTAATATGCCTGTAAACATGAATCAAACTGTAACATTAACAAAGTTCCACACTTAAAACCAGTAAAGTAAATAGCCACTGCATGCAAGAACGTAAACCTATTTCTTACTTTTCAAGCATTCTCTAAACATGATTATCGTTTGACCGTTACAGTGACACAGTAACATTTAGCAAAAATTTATAATAACTTTGTTTAATTATCATACTGACAACGAATTTAATGCTAACATAATAAGTTTTCCACATCAATAAAACTAACACGGCGCAACATGAACTAAGAAAATAAGGTACAAAGACAACCTAACACAACTTACACACGAATAAACTGTTAACATTAAACAAAGTTCCATACTTAACACAAGTAAAGTAACTAACAATGCAGGCAAAGCGTAAACCTATTCTTACTTTCCAAGCATATCTCTAACATATTAACGTTAACCCTTACACTTGACCCCCCACGAGTAACATAGTAAAAAATTATTCACAACATTGGTTAATATCATACTGATCAACGAATATACCTTAACATTAATAAAGTTTCCACATCATTAAAACTAAACGCCGTAAACATGAACTAAGAAATATGTACAAAGACAAACGCTAACACAACTACACACGAATAAACTGTTACATTAACAAAGTTCCACAAACTTAACACCAGTAAAGTAACTAACATGTAACATCCAAAACGTAATTATTCACAACTTGATCAGCATTGTCTCTACAACATAAACAAATGTTAATTTTACCATTAAACATGGTAATATTTAAACAAAAATTATCATAACTGTCTAATTATCATACAGACAACGAAAGGATGCTAACGTAACAAAGTTTTCCCATTAATAAAGCCACCGTAACTAGGCTGGAACTAAGAATATAAGTATATTACGACAACCTGACACATCTTATGCAAGAATAAACTGCTAACATTAACAAAAGGTCCAAAGTCAACAGTAAAGTAACTAACAAACATACAAAAAACATAATCCATTCGTACTTATCAACATATCTCCAACATGACAATGTAATTTTACATTAACATTAGTAATATTAACAAAAAATGGAGCAAACAACCTAACAGCATAAACTAATGGGTAAAAAGACAAACAAAGTAAGTTTTACCTACTCTCTGTAAGCTAAACTATGAACATAACGACGTAACTTATTCACACTGCATGAATAAACAGCCAGCACTAACATCTTAAACAACAAAGCGTACATAAGGGGGGTAAAAAAAAGTTTTCAGGTGTATAACATATTAATTTCCAAAAAAAGAACATTAAATAAATAATACATTAAAACATATAAGTTTTTATTTAAATATATTTAATCCATGCTAAATCGGGGACATAGGATCTGTATAAGTGAGGCAAGTTCTATGATGTTCTCCAGAGATTTCAACTCCATCCGAAAGAGATTAAGCATAAATTAAGAACCTACAGCACTAAAACCATTTTCGCATATTCGGTTCAACAGCACTCCCGCTCACGCCAGAGAGAAGTAACGTATCCTGCTGATAGCTATTAATGCACCCCTGTATACGGCGTTTTAGGGTAAACCATATGTTTCAGTGTAAATATCGTAGATTACACCATGGACTATATGATTAAGTCCTCGAGTATGTAAACATCTTTAAGATGAGACTTTAAGTCGTTTCTCATGTTAAACAAAGCTGTTATATTTTCAGACTGACAGTGAAACCTATACACTACGCAGAATGTGAACAGCATCATTGGGTTTCCAAAGTTGCGTACATCAATACTTGTAAAATTATCAAGATGCAGTGAACAGCACATCTATTCATATATCCTCTCAAGCTTCACTCTGATTTCAGCAGGAGGCGATGTCTCAGATGACACATACTCAGTCTTACCAAGCTGTCAAACGCTATCGATAGTCTTGAGGAATTCTCAACGCGATATGAATTAAAGGTCTGATTCTTGCACCGCATTGGAATACAGGGCAATATATTGCTTTCATTCGTTTTACGAAAAAAAATAAATGACACATCGTTGGGTATTACGAAGGTCCTCGTAAAGAGGACAATCGTAGGAGCAGAATGAGAGGTCATCATACCAACCCAGCGAAAAATGTCTTACTGACGAAAATAGAGTGTATAAACAATCCCTAAAGGTAATGAGATTCTTTCTTTCAACGAATCAGAAGGAAAGTAAACAAGAATTCGACGTACGAATGAACCATATCAGTCCAAAAGGTATATATTCTCGTTAGACAATAACAACAACAACAATAACATAGTACAAAAAGAAGTTTTTTATATACTAACCAACGGAATATATGCTAACGTAACCCATTTGTTTTTACATAATAAAGCTAACAAAACATGACCTGAACTAAGAATATAATGTACAAGACAAACAACAACCACCTACGTACGAATAAAACTACTTAACAGTAACAAAGCTTCACACTTAACAACCTGTAAAGTAACTAACATTGCCATACAAAACGTAAACCTATTCATACTTTTTCCAAGCATATCTCTAAACATTAACGTTAATTTTACATTGACACAGTATTATTAACAATAATTTATCATAACTTATCTAATATCATACAGACCAACGAATACTGTAAACATACAAATTTTATCCAAACATAACACAAAAATAAGGGTCTTTATATACTAATCATCGAATAATGCTAACGTAACAACGTTTTTACATTAATAAACTAACATAACATAACGCTGAACTAAGAATATAATGTACAACACAAAACCTAACACACCATACGTGCAATAAAACTACTAACATTAACAAAACTTCCGCACCTAACAGCAGTAAACTACCTAACACCTACAAAAGGTAACCTATTCACACTTTTCAAACATATCTCTAAAAAATTAATGTTAATAACAAAGTTTTTAACATTAACATCGTAATTTTTAACAAAAGTTTAGCATATAACCCTGTCTAATCATCATCTGACAACGAATATAATCAACGTAACAAATGTTTTTACATCAACTTCGTAATATTTAACAAGAAATTCATCATAACATCGTCTAAATATCATTATCCCCAACGAATAATTGCAAACAAACAAAGTTTTAACCAAAACATACAAAAAAATAACAAAATTTTATCCTACATAACAACATAAGTATAAGTTCTTTGAATAAAATATCACAGTAAACCGTATTAGTTTACTGATTTTAAAAGCAGTAAATCAGAAATCAGTAAATCAAACCACCATCCTGCAGTCCCCTACCCTCTCATCCTGTGATCGATTGAACTATTGATTCAAGTGCATATTTCGAGATATTTTGATAACATAAAATAAAAATAGTTCTTGTATAATACTTGAACCTACGAATATATGACTTAACCAACAAAGTTTAGCATCAATAAAAGCAACATATCATAACCTGAACTAAGAAGATAATGTACAAATGCAAACCTAACAGACCTCGCGTTAAATAATCAGCTAACATCCTGAAAATTCCCTACTTATCAAAGTAAAGTAGCTAACAGATCATACAATAACACGATATGTTCCCACTTTTCGCGCATATCGGCAAACAGGTAAGCCGTATTATCTAACAAAATCCCTTAACAAAGTGACCCGTCTATCAAAGATACCAACATCTTGAACTATTAATTGACACTATCTTCATCAAAGTGTCACTGTTTCGAGTATACATCATTGACCTTTGAATAATCGTAGACATTAGCAAAAATTCTAGGGCAAACCTAACATTATTCAACAAAAACTTAACCTAGGTTCACGTTTCTAACACATCATCGTCAGTTACACAGTAATATCTTACAAAAACTCATCATTTCTCTAACAAATCAGTGGTATTTTCACATGGTTGCATTAGTATATTTTAACATAACTACCCTAACTTACGAATAACATTTTTCATTAACCAAGAGTATCTAAGCAAAACATTACCTTCCAAGAGAAAAACCCAGGGGATGCGCCCCCTGAAAGGGTGAATGTCCTGCGAGGGGGGATCACCGCGAAGGGGTGTAAGCGGACTTTACCCCTCCGAAGGGGGTAAGCCTCAGCCCTTCGGGCTGATGCCCAAAACCCACTTACACCCCTCGCAGGATATCACACCCTTTCAAGGGCGCATCCCACCTGGGTTCTGCTTGAAGGTAATGGTTTCGCTTTCAGCATACTCTTGAGTTATGAAAACTTTTATTCGTAGTTAGTACGTTTATGTTAAATATTACTTATAGACCAGTGTAAAATTAACACTGATTTGTTAGAGAAATGATGAGTTTTGTAAGATATTACTGTTTGTTAACTGACGATGAGTGTAGAAACTTGAAGGTCTAGGTTAGTTTTTGTGAGTAATGTTTAGGTTTGCCTAGAATTTTTGCTAATGTCTACGTCTACATAGGTCAAATGATGTTAGACTCGAAACCGAGTGACACTTTGATAAGATTAGTGTCAATTCATATTTCAGATGTTGGTATCCTTTGATAGATTGCGTCACCTTTGTTAAGGGAATTTGTTAGAAATACGTCTTACCTGTTGCTGATAATGCGTGAAAAGTTGGGAACATATCGTGTATTGTATGATCTGTTAGCTACTTTACCTGTTATAAGTAGGGAATTTTTCAGATGTTAAAGCTGATTATATGCGCGACGGTATGTTAGGTTTGCATTTGTACATTATATCTAGTTGCGGGTATGATATGTTAGCTTTATTGATGCTAAAACTTTGTTGGTGTAAGCATTATATTCGTAGTCAGTATGATGAAAAGAACTGATTTTTATGTTATGTTTATCCAAAATGATACTCAAATATGACTTGAATCAATAGTCCAATAGATCACGGATGGAGGACGGGTAGGGGACTGCAGGAATGGGTGGTTTGATTTACTGATTTAGATTTACTGATTACTGCTTTAAAATCAGTAAACTATTACGGTTTACTGTGATATTTTATTCAAAGAAACTTATTTTTATGTTATGTCAGGATAAAATTTTGTTATTTTTTGTTATGTTTGGTTAAAACTTTGTTATGTTTGCAATTATTCGCTGGGGATTATGATATTTAGACGAGGTTATGATGAATTTTTTGTTAAATATTACGAAGTTGATGTAAAACATTTGTTACGTTAGCATTATATTCTTTGTCAGTATGATGATTAGACAGGTATATGCTAAACTTTTGTTAAATATTACGATGTTAATGTAAAATTAACATTGATATGTTAGAGATATGTTTGAAAAAGTGTGAATAGGTTACGTTTTGTACGATGTGTTAGGTAGTTTACTGCTGTTAGGTGCGGAAGTTTGTTAATGTTAGTAGTTTATTCCACGTATGGTGTGTTAGGTTTGTGCGTTGTACATTATATTCTAAGTTCAGGTTATGTTATGTTAGCTTTATAATGTAAAAACTTTGTACGTTACCATATATTCGATGATTAGTATATAAAGGACTTATTTTGTGCTTATGTTTGGATGAAAACTTTGCCGTTATGTGTTACAGTTATCGTTGGTCTGTATGATAGATAAACAAGGTTATATAAATTCTTGTTAAATATTACTGTGTCAATGTAAAATTAACGTTAATATGTTAGAGATATGCTTGGAAAAAGTATGAATAGGTTACGTTTTGTATGCAATGTTAGTTACTTTACAGGTGTTAAGTGTGGAACTTTGTTAATGTTAGTAGTTTAATTCGTTACGTATGGTGTGTTAGGTTGTCGTTGTACATTAGATTCTTAGTTCAGGTCATGTTTTGTTAGCTTTATTATGTTAAAAAGCAATTGTTACGTTAGATATATCCGTTGTCGTTATTATTATGGGAAATATTATCATCACTGTTATTGTTGTTATTGTCTAACGAGAATATTTACCCTTTTGAACTGATATGGTTCATTTGTACGTCGTATTCTGTTAACTTTTCTTCTGATTGGTTGAAAGAAAGAATCTTATTACCTTTTAGATCTGTTTATACAATAAGAATTCCGTCAGAAGACATTTTTCGCTGTGTTGGTATGATGAACTCTCATTCTGCTCCTACGATTGTCCTCTTTACACGACGACCTTCGTAATACCCAACGATGTGTCAATTACATTTTTTCGTAAAACGAATAATGGGAAAGCAAATATATGCTGTATTCCACTTGGAGGTGCAAGTAATAGGCACCTTTAATCATATTCGGCGTTGAAAGAATTCCTCAAGCATTATCGATAGCGTTTGAAGCTTGGGTAAGACTTGAGTATGTGTCATCTGGAGAATCGCCTCCTGCGGAAATCAGATGACAGCTTGAGAGGAGATATAATAGAATAGATGTGCTTATCACTGCATCGTGATGATTGTTAAGAAGTATATGTACGCAACTATTGGGAACCCCAATGATGCGTCATATTGCTTTCACTGTATAGGTTTCACTGTTCAGTCATCTGGAAAAATAACAGCTTTGTTTGATATGAAAAACGAATTAAAGTCTTATCTTAAAGATGTTGACATACTCGAACTTAATTCATCTAGCTCATGGTGTAATCTACGATATTTACACTGAAAACATATGTGGTTTTACCCCTATAACGCCGTATTACAGGGGTGCATTAATTAGCTTATCAGCAAAGGATTACGTTTACTTCTCTCTGCCGTCGAGCGAGTGATTGCTGTGAAACCAAATATGCAGAAAATGCGTTTAGTGCCTGTAGTTTGTTATTTATGCTTACATCCTTTCGGATGGAGTTGAATCTCTGGAGAATATATAGAACTTGCTCAACTTATACAGAATCCTATGTCCCCCTAATTAATAATTAATATATTAAAATAAAAAACTTATATGTTTGAATATTTATTTATTTAATGTTCTTTTTATTGGAAATTATATGTATACGACCTGAAAACATGTTTTACTGCCCCCCCCTTATGTACGCTTTGTTGTTTAAGATTGTTATGCTGGCTGTTTATTCATGCAGCTGTTGTGTGTTAAGTCTGTTATGTTCATAGTTTGGCTTTACAGAGAATAAAAACAACTTTCCTTTGTTTGTCTTTACCCATGAGGTATTATGCTGGTGAGCGTTAGGTATGCTAAATTTTTGGTAAATATTACTTTGTTAATGTAAAATAAACATTGTCATGTTGGAGTTATGTTTGATAAAGTACGAATGGATTATGTTTTTGTATGTCTTGTTAGTACTTTTACTGTTGATAAGTTTGGACCTTTGTAAATGTTAGCAGTTTATTCTGCTTAAGATGTGTCAGGCTTCTCGTAATATATATATTCTTAGTTCCAGCCAAGTATTACGGTGGCTTTATTACATGGGAAAACTTTGGTACTTCGCCATACTTTCTTGGTCTGTATTGTAATTACACAAGGTATGGTAAATTTTTGTTAAATATTTACCCATGTTAATGTAAATTAACATTGGTATGGTAGAGACATGCTTGATCAAGTGTGAATAAGTTACGTTTGGATGTTATGTTATTTACTTTACTGGTGTTAATGTGGAACTTTGTAATGTTAACAGTTTATTCGTGTGTAAGTGTGTTAGGTTGTCTTTGTACATTATTTTCTTTAGTTCATGTTACGCCGTGTTAGTTTTATTGATGTGGAAAGTTTATTACGTTAGAGTATATTCTGTTGATCAGTATGATAATAAACCAATGTTGTGATAAATTTTACTAAATGTTATGTGTCAGTGTATGATTAACGTTAATATGTAGAGATTATGCTTGAAAAAGAAGAATAGGTTACGTTTTGCATGCAAAATGTTAGTTACTTTACTTGTGTTAAGTAGGAACTTTGTTAAGTGTTAACAGTTTATTCGTGTTGAAGGTGTGTTAGGTTTTGTACATTATTTTCTTAGTTAATGTTACGCCGTGTTAGTTTTATTATGTGGAAACCTTATTATGTTTAAGAGTATATTCGTTGATCAGAATGGATAATTAACCAATGTTTGTGATAAATTTTGCTAATGTTACTGGTCAGTGTTAGGTCAACGATAATAGGTTTAGAGACTTATGCTTGAGAAAAGTAAGAAGTAGGTTACGTTTTGCATGCAGTGCTATTACTTTTACGGTTGTTAAGTGTGGAACTTTGTTAATGGTTAACAGTTATTCATGTTTAAGGGCATATCAGGGTTTGTTCTTTTTGGCTTATATCATAGTTAAGATAGCTAGGTAAGCTTTATTTTAGCGTGAAAACTTTGGTACGTAACAATATATTGAATTGATCTTTGTATAAAGAACTTGATTTTCTGTTATGTTTATCCCAAAATACTACTCGGAAAGTACTTGAATCCAAAGTATCAATAGTTCAGATAGATAGGAGGGCGGCGGGATGGTGGCTGTGTGTTTGATTTACTGATTTACTGCCTTAGGTAGTTTAAAAAACGACAATTTTAGTAAAAAATGACTTGAATCAATAGATCAATAGATCAATAGATCACAACTGGGACAGAGGGAGGCGGGATGCGTGGTGGGATGTGTTTGATTTTACTGCATTTACTGATTTATGGTATGTAAAAACGTAACAAGTTTAGTAAAAAATTTGACCTAAATCATAGATCAATAGAGATCACCGATTGGAAGAAGGGGAGGGATGTGGTGATGGTGGTTTGATTTACTATTTACTGCTTAGGGTATGTAAAACATAAATTTGTAAGTTATAACTCTATAAATTAAGGAAATTTTATTTATTTATTTTTTTTTTTCTTGATGTTCTGAAACCATTATTTTTGAAAGCTACCAGATCAATAAATATATAAAGACACAAAGTATTGCTATCATTACAACAAATATTTAATAACTCGGCAAACCGCAACGGAGCCCAGCATGGTGCAGCTGTCAACTTCCTACTCCTCTGAGTCTCAGACTCTGTCTCCACTTCTTTCCTTCTTTATTCATCTTTCATCCTTCTTTCTCCTTCCTTCGACCTCGTTTTGCCTCTGTGCTTTCTTGTTTCAGTGGGGCCCTACGGAGGGGCTCTAGACACCCTATACGGACTTAAACATCATATGCGAGCTCTCACGGTCTCGATAACCTATTATAAAACACACGCAACAGTTCTTATACGAAGTTTATTAACTCGAGTCGGAGTTTGGATGCGAAGAAGAAACCGCGCGGGATTGGCAAAGTCGGAGCGCGTAAAAAAAAAACGATTCCTTAAGAATCGTTTTTCGACTCAGTATCGATTTTCTCGGAAATCGAATCTTCTGACTAATAATAATAATAATAACTTGTGTGTATGTGTATGCGCACGCGCTGACGTAATCTCGTTCTCCGACGAGATTACGTCACACCGCTCGAGCCTAACGCTATTTAGGCCTAACTCAATCTCGGGTTTGGAAAGGCCGAAAGGGCATAAACGCGGGCGTAGCGGTTACGCTGGGGGCGACCACCCCTCTATATACATCCTAGAGACTTGAAATTTACCCTGTTTCGAGCTTAACCCATATATAGATTATATTAAAATTTCAGACCTATACCTCTATTCCTTCATATCGAAAAGGCCAGTGGAGCGCAGATTGTACCATCACTACTCACCCTCTCCTAGATTAGGGCTCTGCCTGTGAGCGTTTGTGTTTATCTGTTAAAAAGAAAAAAACTATAAAAAAAAGCAATTTACTTTCGTTATAAATTATTTCGTTATAAAATAGTAAATTTAAAACAAATAATATATAGCAGAGTTTTTTTTATCTTTCTTTGGCTAATATTTCTAAACCAACAGGGCGTTCAAATTCGCGACCAATGAATCTATTTTGAAATTAGAAATAGTAGTTTAAATATGTAAATAAATGTAGGTGTTATTCATTATTGCTCAGAGTGAAGCAAAATATTTGCCAATTTCAAATCATTTTTGTTTTACAGGTGCTAAACAAGGTTTAAAAATTAACATTAAAAAACAAACATTATTACTAACTTTTTATGAGAAGCTAAGGTGACCCATATTGGAAGTCATGGAGTCCAAAAATTGGGTTGGATTCTTAAGTTATGAACCCCTTGTATATAGAAATAAAAAAAATGATTTCAGTAGTGTCAGCATACAATTTTCAGAAGAGTTAAATTTTCAGCGAGATAAAAAACACTAAAGTTTATATTTTTCATGAAAATTCCTTTTTCCACGGTTATGTTTTATTAAAAGAATATAACAACGTTAAAAAGTAAAGAATTTTTATGAAAAGAGATATACGTTGACGTCAATGTTAATATTTCGAAGGATTACATGTTTTCTTTCAGATCAGTCACTGCAAAAAACTCTACTCGCAGATTTCATTACACTTTGTATATGGCAGCAATGGAAATAAATAGCGCGATTACTCTGCTATGTATTTACTGGCTACATTGTTGTTTCGTTCATTACATGGTAACTATATATTATATATATATATTATTATATATATAGATATATAATATATATATAAGTATAGTATAATAATATATAGTATATAATATATATATATTATATCATATAATATTATATATATAATATAAATATATATAATATATATATATATAATTATTATATATATATATATATATATATATATATATAATATACTATATATATATATATATATATATATATTTATATATATATATATATATATAGCTATATATATATATCATATATATATATCACTATTATATATATATATATATATAATATATCTATATATATGATATATATATATACTATATATATATATATATATATATATATATAGTATATCTATATATATTATATATATGTATAATTCTGGGCCCATATGCGAATGCCGGGTGCCGATCCCAGAATCGATCCTCCCGCCGGAGGTGAGGAGGGGCGTGGTTCTTTAAAGTAAAACATCCTTGGTTCTTTGACAACTGAGTTGATCTTGGAATTCCGGAAGCTTCGCTCGTATTTCAGCTGGGAACCGGTTAACCACACCCCCCCCCCTTCAGTAATACAAATTTAGATTCCACATTCTCAAACGACCACCCCGTGCACCAAACGTTGCAGCAACTCCCGGTACCAAGAAATAAAAAAAGGTACATATCAGTTCATGTTTAATAGTTCAACATTACAACATACAATAAACTTCCCCCCTTCCACCCCACCCTTAAACATGGCTATTATCAAACACATCCACAACCAATTAACAGAAAGTGCGATCTCAGAATATGTAATCACCACTGTACTTCATGCGCACCCACCAGAAATATCTCCTACAGAAGAGTCCTTGGATCGTCAAACCAGAGGGATGCTGTCCCACCTTCGCTCTGGGCATCACCATACCCTTCAGGAATATAAACATAAATTTCATAAGGTTCCTAACCCTTACTGTCAAAGATGCCCTCTCTCTCTCTCTCTCTCTCTCTCTCTCTCTCTCTCTCTCTCTCTCTCTCTCTCTCTCCTCTCTCTCTCTCTCTCTCCTCTCTCTCTCTCTTCTCTTCCTCTCTCTCTCTCTCTCTCTCTCTCTCTCTCTCTCTCTCTCTCATCCCAAACAAATGACGACAAAGAATCACTTATTCCTAAACTGCTCGTACTTGAAGGACATCCGGATGCAACTTTAGCAGTATACTTGCTTTGACGAGTTTAATAGACCAGGCCTGCTGTGGTGGTGGTACAATACCAAGAGATCGCTAGTTTCACACAGAACGGGAGCTTTTGACTATAAGTATGGAAGCTAAGTAAAATTATAATAATAACTCTATAATATTATATATATATATAATATAATATATAATATATATATTATATATATATATATATATATATATACTATATAATATATATATTATATATATAATATATATATATTATACATATACAATACTATATATATATATATATATATATAATATAGGTATATAAATATATATATATATATATATTATATATATATATATATATATTAATATATATTACGCGTATTTATATATATATATATATATATATATAGTATTATTTTAATATATATAATATATTATATATATATATATATATATATACTATATAAAATATATATATTATATATATATATATATATATATATACTAATATATATAATATATAATATATTATATATATATATATATATATATATATATATATATATAATATATTATATAATAATATATAAGTATATTTATTATATATATATATATATATATGCTATATTATATAAGAAATATATTTTTGCACCAATCCACAAGGAATTTCAAGAATTTCTCTGTTACACCTTGAAAATGTGTTAAAAAACACGAAAGTGCTTGGTACTTTTCTTTTTTATTTTCCTTGTGGATTGTGCAAATATATATATAAATATATTATATATAGATATATATATATAATAATAATATAATATATATATTATAGTATAATATATATATAATATATATATACATATACATATAATATATATAAATATAATATATTTATATATTATATAATACTAATTATATATTAAAGGCCGAAACCACAAGAGAACCGCAAGAAGTTCTCCAAAATATCTATCTTCGAAAATAGTATATTTCACAAATTATTACTGGGACAAAAGAGGAAGTGCAAAAAATAATTAAAAAATGACCAATTTCGAATTGCCTACAATATGAAAAGAGAAAGAACACAACTTGAAAAACTTCAAATTTAATAATAATAATAATAATAATAATAAATAATAATAATAATAAATATAATAATAATAATAAACAAATAAAATCGTAATAATAGATAATAATAATAAGACATGCAATAATATAAATAGTAGCTTATTAATACGAAATGCTTTACTTAAAATAAATAATTGATGAAAGAATAATAATGATAGTAAAATGAGATGGACTATAATAATAATAAACTATAAAAATAATAATAAATTAATAATAACTAATAATAACAGTAATACATAAATCTATAATAATAATAATAATAAATAAATTCAATAATAATAATATATAATAAACAGTAATTTCCTATATTTACTTTACCTTATTCCTTAAATTCGAAAGTCACACCTTTGTATCAAAAAAAGAATATTCTGCCAGCTACTAGAAATATTTGCTTACGCTAAACCAACACGAATATAACTATGTGATTGGAAAAATGAGATTATATCAAGAAACAATAGTAAAGTGACATAAGATACGAGAGTAGTTAACTGAGACAAGAAAATTCGTAGATAAAATTCTGAAGCGTATATATAAAATTCTACCGCGAAAAGGACTTTCACTTTTTGACGAAGTCAAAAAGTGAAGGTCGAATGAGACGGACGGTTACGAAGATACTGCTGACGAGCGAACGGGAGAGAAAAAAAAAAATAAATTAATCATAATAGATAAATAAATAATAATAAAAAAGAGTAAAAAAATACAGAAAGAAATGAGAGAAGTAAAAATATATAGATAAATTAAATAAATAAATAAATTAAAGAAGAAAAAATACAATAAG
>JABUQX010069760.1:20000-32478 GCA_015478945.1 Trachelipus rathkii | reverse complement strand
ACCACTTCTTCCCCTTCCCCCCTTTTTCTTTCCAGCTCCTTTTGTGTGTGTCTACAGGTGTTTTGCCATGAGTTGTCTAATATTATTTGTCGTGGTGCGTGTGCAGATCATTTTGTTTATATGCTGGCACCATATCTATAGCTCCCCTCTGCTATGTTGTTCCTCTTCTTTTTTAATAAGTTATTAAAGTTAATAACCTCTTGAACGTACTTATGCTTTTGAATAAAATGTGTGCATTAACTCATTTTTAGTAAACATTTAAGAAACGATTCGCATATATTCATAACTTTATTGATTTAGAAAGAGTGAAATACACTCTAAATCAAAAAAAAATAATATATTTAATACATAATATAAATAAAATACTCAATCGTTTTCTTTTCAGATGGTAAAACACTCTCGCTAAGAGTAAAAGGTGTTACATAGATAATTAATGAATTGCCTCCATTGATACGTAGAAGCTTATTATGTTAGTGAAATTATTGTTTTAAATCTCCCTCTAACTTTTAGTAGCCACTGTCTCCTTTATCCTAAACGTTTTTTTAAAATTTGTCAGAAGGGGGTGTTACAGGCAACTTTTGAGATAACCATTATGTACCGTAATTGTACTAAGAATTTATAACAGGATATATGTAAGTGTACTCCCCCAAAGATTTCTGTATACACAGTTGGAAGAAAACCTTGTATAAGTCCTGTTGGCTAACAGCCGAAATAATTGTGGCTTTACCTTTCCTTGTTGTGTATATCCACCACGGGTGCCTCCACTCGACGGTGCCTCTTGGCCTCCAAACGTCCTGGTGTGCCAATGCATAGAGTTAGTTAGAAATATCCGTTAGCACTCTCTCTCGAGTTCGCGATACTACTCTTTGACGCTCTCTCGGTCATAAAATTGATATATTGTAATGGTAATTAAATTGAAATATTTTAAACAATTAATTTGAATCTCCGTGTGAATATCTTAATCGTGGTCGTTTTTATCTCCGCTTAAAATCTGTCTTTCAAACTCATATACTTACATAACGTAAACTATCCATAATAAGCACACGTTTTCACTATTCAAATCTATTTTACTTATTTGCTATATTCAAAGGATCTCTTGAATAGGGCCTAACTTCATCATGATAGAGATTCAGTCTTTGGGTACATATATACTATTTTTTTTATACCTACTACTTCTATACTACCTATTATTTCTATACTATATACTATTTATATATATTCTATTTTATTATATAGTACCCCCCCCTATATTACTTCTATACCTTATTTCTTTTCTATACTAACCCTATTTTACCTTCTTTATATATACCTTTCTACTCAATTATCTTCATTTCATATATTTATTATATCTACTTTCTCATTATTACCTATATACTATTAATTTACTATACTTAGTATATATAACATGTACTTCTTAAAAGTATATTTCATCTTTTTATATATTCTATCATATTATTATATATATACTTATATTATTATTACTAATATAATAATATTATATATATATATATATACTTATATATATTACTATTATATACTACTTTCCTATATATACATATTAGCGGTTGGCCCTTAATTTTGAAGTTCTGAAATTTAAACGGGACACCCCGTAATATTGTTAGAAATGGCCAACGTAATAAATGTGTGAAATCTTGCCCCAATAAGTCAACATTTAATGGCGGCGCATCGCACGTGAATATTTGCAGCATTATCTAACATGTGAATGTATGGTATCGTACCTTACTCAATATGCCTACCTTTTTATTTTCAGGCCAAACTCATCGTTCTAATAATAATAATAATAATAATAATAATAATAATAATAATAATAATAATAATGTAAAACATTTCGCTCAGTCGTTCACTAAAGCTTCCGCAGAGAGTCGATGTGACTGAATCATTGAGTCAGCTTTGTAGGGTTATTGCTGCACTTATGTTTCGCAAACTTCAGTGTCTACTTCAGTCTTTCTAACTCTGCACTACATGACTCATATCTTAGATAAGAGTTTTTTTAATGAGTTTTCTCGCAAACATGGAACCCGAACAATCTGACTGTATTCTTTATCTTCTTGTTGGGCCCATAGTGAAAGTTAAATTATTAGCTCAAAATTACCTTTCTAATGGTAAGCTTTTAAGGATCCTCCTGTTTTTACAATATCGGCCTAATGTGAATCCTAAATCTCTTATACGCCCTCAAAGTTCCTTCTCCCTCATCTAGTTATAAAAGAAATAGGAGTGTTTTGGCAGAAAGCGCGAATCCCAACTAAAACATGTCAGAACAGCATTGAGAAACTGGAAGCCCAATACAAAGAATGGAAGATGCTTGTAACAGATTCTGCATCAAACGCGAACGTCTCGATAGTTCATAAAATATTTCGAGAAAAAATGAATTCCCCTGAAGACAATTGAAACGATCTCTCTTTGTCTATCCCTGGCTGCTTACGGTAATCAGGTTTATATCCTATTCTCGAAAATGTTAGTCGCTTGGGTTTACATCAAAGAAAGAAAGCTACAGCTACTGTAACTGTTCCCTTTAGATCATGTTTTGAAAGAAAAGAGAAGGGCTATTCGTAAACAAGAAGAAGTGGATAAAACATTGAGGGGGAAAAGGATAAAAAAAAATGGTAGGATAAACATTTTTTTTTTATTCAAATTTTTTTTTTTTTTTTTTTTTTTTTTTTTTTTTTTTTTATTAGAAGTAGACAGATACCTTCTACCGGTATATCCCTGTCGAATTTTGACGAATTATATCTCATGTCTCCAGTGTCTTCTGTGGTGTTCGGTCAAAGTTATGCACTGACGTTTTATCTAACAATGGTACATCTTAAAATTCTCTTTTAAAATTTTTCTATTTTAGTATTTTATTAATTTTTTTCTACCTAATAAATGTTTATTCTTCTGATTACATTGTGTTCATTTTCAGAGGAATTTCCATCCCATTTACTTGACCCTTATCTATTAACAGACTATAACAAATGAAATTGAGTACAGCTTTCCCACATACGACTTGTACACTATGTCTTGCGTATTTTCATTTTCTCATTACAAGCTCCTAGATCTATATATCGCCAATGTGTTCATACTATACTATTTCCTTTCTTTCCCCCCGTTTCTCCTTTTCTAAAACAGTCTATAAGTATCTAAAGTTAAGGTCTACTTAACTACTTTAGTGTTAGTTTTTGCTATATACTCCTTGAGTGTAATTTTAAGTTGCAAAAGTCAGCTGATCTCTGTGTGCGCCATGTCTCCGTTCCTAGAATATATTCCTTGCCCTGTTTAGCTCGTGGGTCCTTTTGGTAATCGACCCTACCAAACTATTTTAGTCTATACCAACCCCCAGTGATAGTTCTTTTCATCCCCGCTGTCAAACATAGCGTGTTATATAGAAATGATTAGCAGGAGAGTATTTAATAGCTTTCAATATTTGTTGACGCATCGTGATCTTTTCCCCGTATTTATATCGGTACACCTGTGTTGTACTGGACACACTCTCTCCGAATACTGTTTCTAGGCACTGAACACGTCATGAACTGGGAACTTCACAAGTAATTTTATAACTTCTGCGTATAGAACACATTATTAGGAGTACCCAGCGATTAATTCGGGTAGTGGGCAACACCAAGCTGATACTGTATATGAGGTACTAGAAAAGTGGAACCTCAGCGAAAGAGTTGAAGCTTTTTGTTTTGATACAACTGCTACAAACACAGGTCGATTTCAAGGTGCCTGTATATTACTAGAACAAAAATTAAATAGAGATATTATTTCCCATGCCGCCATCATATACCGTATATGAAATTATTTTGAAGGCTGTATTTGATTCAACAGTTGGTCATTCTTTTGGTTCAGACATTTCCATATTCAAGAAATTTAAAGAAAATTGGTCCTAAATGGATAAATTATAATTCACACCAGGTATAACTGATGAATTTGTTAAAGAAAAGATATCAAATACGCAAGATCTAGATTTCTCTTTGAAAACTCTTAAGGAATAACAAATTCGAGAAGATTATAGAGAATTTGTAGAACTTATGGCAATTTTCCTTGGAGGAATTCCTCCTCGAGGTGTATCTTTCTGTATGCCAGGAGCCTTTCATCATGCCAGGTGGATGGCCAAATCTATCTATTGCCTTAAAAAAATTTTTTTTGCCGTAAACAATTTAAAATACTGCCAAATAAAATAAGTAGAATCAGAGATGTGTGTCTATTTGTTGTTTGTCTTTATGTTAAAGCCTGGATTCGTTCATCTTTTGCGACAGACCCTCCTGTTCAAGATCTGAAATTCTAAAAAGACCTTTACTTGTATAAGGATGTTAATTAGGAAATCAACAAATTAGCTTTGCATAAATTTTGCAATCATTTGTGGTACCTTTCACCTGAAGCAGCTGCAATATCATTTTTTTATGAAAATGTTTCAGTTACAACAAAATTAAAGATGGTAGAAGCTCTGGAAAATTATGATTTTTCTGAGGAAAATGTAAAGACAGGTAACAGTTTCATCCCAGGCGACGTGGATCAATATTTTGCACAGATTATAGATTAACTGGGTTCATTAACCAGAAATTCCAAGCGACTCTTTGAGGTTTTTCAATAAAAACAGATTTCTTGATTATGCATCCTTCTGCAGTGGAATGTGATGAAAACTTTCAGAAAGAAGACAAATTCTGAAACGGGCTTAAAGTTGTAACGATGTGCAGACGGGGAGTTACGTTAACAGAAGGATTAAAAAATATTGGCTGAAAATGAAGGATGGGCAAACATTTATTTTGCCAAATTGGTATCCGCATCATAGACGACAATATCCATGATGCTAAGAAATCGACAAATACCTTGCTACTTTTCTAAGCTAAAAGTAGAATCAGTAATTATTCGTGCATCGGAAATTAAATTTTTTGAAATATAATACAAAATTCAGATGGCATGCGCCACCTGTTTCTTTCGCCTAATCTTGCTGAAACTTTTAGAGAATAAACGTGACACTATATATGGAAAAATTCTAGGGGGTGTCTACAAAGTTTTCTCAAAATTATTTTTTGCCCTATAGGTAAGGGCCACAGCTAATATATATATATTTATATGACTATATATATATATATATATATATATATATTATATATATATATATATATATATTATATATATATATTATATATATATATATATATATATAATATAATATATATATATTAGTATAATATATATAGTATATATTAGTTCAAAAGCTGTAGACGTGGTCAGGGGGATTCAACAACGAAATTATTTATACGCATCAAAATTTGTTTGATTCTTAAGTCTCTTAATAATAAGACTAATAATAATTAATAATAAATAATAATAATAATAATAATAATAATAATAATAATAATAAAAATAACGACTTGTTTCGTAGGAGTTTGACTCACCGATTCTCATGCGAGAGGACGCTGGTTCAATCCTCCGCCGCAGCAGTTGGAGTTTTATCTTCACTTGGGGGGCAAGGATTAAAACTCACTGCGAACACATCGGTGTCGCTGGTTTGGGATAGCTGGCCTTAAAGTTCGATTTCCTGTAGTCTCCCAGTGTTACGCTCTGAAAAGGGGATAAAGCACGTTAGAAGGAAGTTTTTATTATAATAATAATAATAATAATAATGAATAATTAATAATAATTACATAATAATATAATAATATAATAAAATGATAATATAAAAAATTGCAATTATATTATATATATTATATATTAAAAATATTGTCCTGTTTGCACCAAAAATTTCAGGGATCGCAATTTTGATTGAAGAAATATGACGGAATTCGGAAGATGTATTCAAACAAATCTTGTCAACTCCATGAGGGTTACCAGTTTTGGCGGGAGATGTAGAATGGAATAAAATTCTTCTTATAAAAATATATTCTATTCTGACTCCAAAATGGGAGGCAATACGATCCCTAAAACTTCAGGATAAATGTAGGAATCACTTTTACTTTATAACAGAAATAATGTTGCAGCAGTTAAACGCTCTTCTTTCGTTGACATCAAAAAGCGGAAGAACGAAGGAAGCATTCATTAGTCACGGTTTTTGCAAAAATCGATGTTGCCAGATAAACAAAAACTACTTTCAGGTGTTTAAACTATAAAAACTAAAAAAAAATTAATATATAAATACAATTGTGTAACTACATAAGCCTTACCTTGGGTTTGTTGGGTTATTCAAGACTTTTTTTTGTCTTGAGGAACTCTATTAGTTTTTAAGATAACTCGGCCTTTTTGCTTTAATTAATTAATTAACCTAACTAACTTATTAGGTTAAATGAATAGGTGAGTAAGAGATAAAGAGAATAGAAGTAGATTGATAAAGGCTGAGAAAGGGAAAATTACAATTTACCTCCTAACCTTACATTTTTTATTATTAAATTTTTGATTTGCCAAGCACGACTAACTAGAACCACTTTTGAATTTGAAGTAAGCTATAGTGATTTTTGGCGTTTAGTGAATTCTTGTAATTATACCCAATATTTGCAAAGTACAAATACTGACTCAAATATTATAAGATAAATAAGTTATACCTTATATGACTTTTTTCATATCTTACACTCGCCAAATACGGCTTACTAAAATACAAATAAATAGAAGAGAACAAATAACTTTATATTTAATAAGTTTTATTAACTCCTAAAATAAACTACTAAATAAGCAAAATAGAAGATATATATGTGGAAGTATATAATAGTTTTTATATCCTCCCACTGAAGAGTTGCAATGAAAACCATTGCAATTAAAAGAATTAAATTTTTTACAAATCAGATAAATTCCTACGAAGGAATTCTTGACACTTGACAGCAGCCTGTCTAAGAGGTTTTTCTTTGACTGAATTGAGCTGAGAAATTTGATTCTGTTGAGAGTCAAGGTTGAGGTGAATTTATAACTGAAGTTGAAGGTTGTACATCTACCAATAGCGTATTCACTATTACTTTGAATACTGAATTTTGGATTTGAGAAGATTCAATTGATCTGTATTTTCATTGTTTTGACCATCTAAATTGGAGAGATCACTGGTTTCACGCATAGCTTATCTCCACTGGAGACAGAGTGGGTAATAGATAACTCAAATGGGTAGAGAAAATAGAATAATGACAGGTTTGTCCATCTCTCCCTTTTTTAATAACACAAATCCTGATCTTATTGTCTCCCAACCAATGCTTCCAGAATCTGCCCAAAGCCAGCAAGGGTCTAAGGTTTGTTAGGTGTGTGAATCAGAAATATATCTCCAATCTTTATTCTGTTGGTCCACTCTGACTGATAGAGACTTCTATTTGTCTGGCGCAAATTTAATAGGTAAGACTCATACCATAATTCCCTGAAAGTCTCCAAAACTCTTCCTTGAGCAGTTAGAGTTATGGCTAAGTCTTGTGAGGGAGGAAGTTTTTTCCATATTGGGGTGGAACCTTCATTGAATATGAGGTTTGAATTGCAATAAAGGGTTCAAAAAGGAATTTGGAGCAATAACTTCCAAATCGTTCATCTGTGACCTTAGGTTAAGGTCCTTGAATTGATAACATCTAGGTGATATGTTGAAATACTTTGTTAACATTGAAAGTAGGTTAAGGTTCGGCTTTACTATAGTTTTTATGAGACACTCCCTTAACTGTTCGTTCATTCTCTCCCAACTGATCCCCAACTGGAATAGAATTGAATCTTGTAAAATGTTTGATGTTTATTGATTACGCATATGTTCGAGAAGCATATTTGAAGACAAGATTCAACAGTATATTTCCATCTTGTTTGAAATTCCTGAGCATTATTGAAGTACAAATTGGACGGTCATGGCCATGAATATATTTGTGAAACGGTTTGGACATGAAAGTAAAGGATTCAGTGTACATATCAAGGAAGGAATCAACCATGAATAGCTTTGATATTAAGGCATGTGTAATTAATAGATATCATTTTTTTGAAAATTCTTATGCAATTAATCTTTACAACGAGATGTCCTGTAAAGTTCACGCCAGTATGCTCAAAAGGACGCAAAAAATTAACTCTATGATGAGGAAGATTAATCATTTTTGGGATATTTAAGGGTATCTGTTAAATTTTTTCGCATACTATACCAGTCTGACAAAACATTCTTTTTAAGCCTGCCTGGCCTTGGTAATCAGAGCCATGAGCTCTGATAACATTGAATAGTGGTTTTGACACAAAGTGTTGACAATCTAGAATGAAATCTCTTATGATATAATTTAGTTAGATGCATGAACTCTCTCTTGCCAAGACAGATTAGGATTTTATCACACTCATCAATTATATAAAAGCAAATGTCTTGGCAATTCTCCCTTTGGATCGGATTAGGCCTTTATCATCTATGAATATTAAGTTGATTGACCAAGCCGTGCAATTTCATCCTTTTTAGGATTTGGAGAAATAATATCTTCTTAGAAAAACAATGCTCCTGCATTATCTTCAACCAATAGAGTTGGGCTTTCTGATCACAATCTTCATCCAGCCCCTTACTCCTGCTAATGGATTTGAATATTTTTGAAGTTACCTTATAAAGCTTATGCACACTTGAGTAATCTTTAAATTGTAATAAAGACTGGGTAGCTACCACAGATGTGTGACATTGTAAAGTCTTTTCCTTATTGGCCTCAGATAAACATTTAAGTTTACTAATAGGCCATTGAGATTGATCTAGAAGAATCCAAGAAGGACCCTTTAGCCATAATGGTAATTTTGAAATAAAGGTAGAGGTTGTAACAACTCTGGTAATCAGATCTGCTGGGTTTTCAACAGTGTTGATGTAAGCATAAGAAATGGATACTTTATACTCTTGCTCAACTTGTTTTTGATTTGATAAATTTCTTTGAGCCTATTATTTACAAAAATATTTTTATTTTTTGCTCTTCCAGATAGGAGCCATGAAAGGACAATTTGAGCATCTACAAACACCTTTATATTTTTGAACTGAACATTAGAAAATTCTGATAATATTGATTTGATACACTTGAAAAATAAAAACACAGATAACAACTCTAAAGAGGGCAAAGCCCTAGATTTGAAGGGGGCCATCTTGGCCTTTGAAAATATTAAACTAGAACCTTGAAATATACTATAAACTGCAAAACCTGAGTACATGCATCATCCTCATATGACTGAGCATGATGCTTGATGATATAATTGAGGATGAAAGGTGAGAATGTGAAACCAAAAACAATGGTTGAGTATCGATAAGCCTTTAACTGACCATTACTTTTCCAAAAAAGCAAAAGCGATTGCGGTCTTTGATAGATTTTAACTTAATCTGGAGGAAGGCTTGTTTTATATCCGATAGCATAACAAACTGATTTGATCTGAACCGGAGTAAATGTCCTAATAGGGAAGACATAAGATCTGGTCCCGTATAGGCGCTCATGTTGCGATGGTACAAAGAATTATTCTTTAACAGAGCACAGATTTACACACAGACCTGACTTTGTATGATACTTGTTCATCCCACACAGTTTCTGATACAGGTCTATGAGATGAACTCAAATATAATTTTTATACTCAGAGGGAGAATACTTTGAACTCTTCAATAATACCATCCAGCTAATTGTTGCTGAAAAACATCATCATAGGCTTTAACATAAATTTTTCTTTCTAATTTCTCATGAACTCTTTAACACTGCAAAGAGCATGTTATAGGTCCTTGTGGCAACAAAGGGAAGGTTACTCTTCAATCATCCGGAAGATCTATTGATATTTTTTCCGTCTTTTGGAAACTCTATTCCACTTTGATTTTTCAATCTGTTTCAAAAATCATCTTCAGATTTTATTATTATGCATACTTTCTATACCTAAGGACTCTAATTTAAACATGTTTTCTAATTTCTCTACCTCTGAATTAGTTAGGATATGACTTAAAGGATTAAAATAAGAATTATCGGATTTAAGACTGCATTAACCAAAGTATGGTTAACCTGCAAATGATTTTTGATTTTGAACGATGAATGGTGATTTTGATTTTGAATATGATTATGATTACATGATTTAGAATACAACTGATGGTGGATATTGAAACTCTTATTTTGATTATTGTATAATAAAATTAGTAATATTTCAAAATGGAATAATAGAACCATCTCTTAACTTAAAAGCAGATCCACTCATACATTTAATTAATTCTAGTTGAGGGAAATACTCTATTAAATCAATGCCAATTTTAAGGCATCCAAATCGAAAAATGAGTTATTAAACTCTTTATAGCCAGAATCAGCTAATTTGAAAGATTTATTTCTCAAATTAATTAGAGCCTGATCTACGAACTTAATTTCGTAACTAATTGAAGATCCTCGTCAACCAAACTCCTAAGCGGGTGGTAACACCTTAATAGGTTTTTATATAGTATTTAAACACGAGATAGCTTTGCTCGACATCTTATACAGATACTATTGAGTTTGTCAAAGACACTCATATATAGGATAAGACCTCTGATAGAGCCACAGTCGACTAGGACATCGAATCTGAACGACGAACTTTTACCTCTACACTATTTATAGTATTGATGGTAACAAATATAATTGTTCGTTAGGCCTTATGAGCTAAGCTAAGACATACATTTGTGAGGGTGGAACTTTATATATCCTTTGCTTACAACAGACTGTAATATGATTCTTTGTATTGCACAACTTGGAAACTCGACACTGAAAGAAACTTGCTCTCAAAGTCCAGTGACCTTGATACACAGTACCTGTTTAGTAATATATTGAACTTTGAATGCCATAGATTTATCTTCACATACAATTCTTGATTCTTAAAATCATAGGTTTTGGAAAACATTTCTCAATTGGTCATCACAATGACCTGAAGAAATGAACAAAACTTACAAATGATCTTTTGAATAACCTCAATAATGAATTTTCCGAAGTGGAGTTCAATAACCAAAATAAAGAAAGCTCATTTCCACTAAACTTCATTAGTATGAGTTTTGAAATTTTGCAAAGCAGAATAGGAATCAGGCCTATTATTAGATTTTAAGGACTCATTCGTCCTTTGATTTTCATTATTCTTAAATTTAAAATTAGGCTTTTCTTCCGAAGTATTTATATTTTTAAATTTTTGAATAAGTATTATGGGAAGGGACTTGATTGAAATTTTGACCATTTATTATTTATTTTTAAAATTACTGATAAATATTTTTTAATAACTTCAATTATAGCTGTCGAATATTTGATTTAAATCAGGGTAATTGGTTTCAACTTCGAGTAATTTCTTTCACTACCACATTAGGTAATTTTTGATAAAACTATGTGACTAAGTACTACTAATCCAGTAGCCTCCTCAAGATATTTGAGGTTATAACTATCAAGTTCATATATTAATGTCCTGATATCATTTAAGTAAACCCAAGTCGCATTATATGTTGGGTCAAATACTGGTTTTAAAGACATTATTTTTTTATAATTTCATCAATGATGAAATTTTCAAAACTTTTTATCTAGAAGTTCAAGAGCTTTATTATAATTATTGTCACTATAGAGAGATTCTGAATCAGAGAGTATGCTATCCTTTAACTTAATTTTTTTTAACATGTAGGTTTATAGAATCAATTAATTTTCTCTGCCAATCTAATGAACTCTTAATTTTGACAATGAGGTTTTTATGAGCAAACTTATCAGTTTCATTGCCCACTCAAAGAAACCCCAATCTATAGCTCTAAGAACAGATTCATAAATGAGAGCAAGTATTTTTAGGAGGGGTTGCAAATTCTTTGATTACCCCCTACTAAACTTAATATACATACAATTCAGCTTAAATTATTGAATATTAATCGAGCATTTGGTACTCGAATCTGACTACACTCCTTATTATGAAGACATACAGGAATGAGGGATTACAATTTTCAATTTCTAATTTGTAAATTTCTTATGATATTTGTAATCTAATATGTATTAATATTTTTATATTGATAAATTGTAATTCTTAAAAGCTCTTTAACATAAACTGATCTTTATCTTTATTATTATCTGCAGGCCTACTCTCTATCTGACTAAGATAAATTCTACTTGTGCCTTGAGGGATGAAATGGCTTGAACTATAGGCTTAGATTTTTTATTAACCTTATCAAGAAGGGTTTGTATCTCTGGGGTCAGACTTTTCGCTGAAAATTTTAGCCTACGAAATGCTCAAGGACAAAATAGCAAACTTGAAGAAAGATGAATATCGAACCATGCTAGCCTACCACCCACCCCAAACCGAGAAAAAAGCCAAACTTCATTTCGTATTTGAATTTTAAAAGGCGCTATTGAAAAAACCAATAAAAAATATAAAAATTTGTCAAGTTGAGAAAATGAATCTAAGGACTAGGATCGCCTAATTTGAAATTGATCATTTTATTTGAGGAAAAATGAAGATAATCGGCCACCAACAGGCCAAATTATTTGATTTTGAATTGTTTGGAAAAGGTTTAGGAAAGACCATAAAAAAGAACAACAGACAAATTTTTGAGTTAGAAAAATGACCTAGCTAG
>JABUQX010069760.1:0-15000 GCA_015478945.1 Trachelipus rathkii | reverse complement strand
GCCCTAAAACGACATGAGGCCACTAAAATATTTATTTAGAAGTCTTTGGATAATTTTTTTAACTTTCAGAGGTGTAATTTTTTTTTTTTTTTTTTTTTTATAAAATCTATTTTGTTTTTAACAACTTTTGAGAGGCTGTAATTTTTTTCGCTAAGGAGAGCGACTTTCGTTTTCACCATTCTTTATTATTATTTTTTTAGGTTATATCCTGTGATTTTCAATAAGATCGGGGTTGAAACCTCTTGGGTACAATTACATACTTTTTAAAAAATGTTTAGAAATTAGGGTACAAAATGTCTTTCAATAGAATTTCACTTTTGTAAAATGTGAGGTTTTTTTTAATTCGTTATAAAATGAAAATTTGGATGGATTTTAATTATTTTTTTTCAGTGGATACACTCGAGTATGTTGTTTAAACTGTGACAAGTAAATTTTTTTGATCCACGTAACTTAGTGGCAAATCCAGGGGCCTAACTATTGGCCGATTCACACAGCGGTGTAAAAATGAGTGATTGGAGGGTGAACTCGACCAACCATTGCTGTTCTTTCTATTTTAACGTATATTAATTGACGGTTTTTTATACGTATACTTAATTTAAATTAATAAAAGTTTGACTTTATTAGTGAATTTTTTAAAAAATGCAAAATTTTATAAATAGAAAGTAATTTGAATTCAAAAAAGTGTCAAAAGATTTTTGAGCGGACGAGGGGTGAATCGGACCAACTTATTTTTATTCTTATTTTATTTATCATTATTTGGCATTTTATTACTTTCTACAAATTTTGAATATGATAAATAATTATTATTTTAGTAAAATTAAATATAAAATTGAATTTATACGTAAAAAACGAATTTAACAGATGGTCCGAGTCACCCCTCCCGGTCAGGCTGAAGGAGCTTTATTAAAACTTTAATAAAACATTTTATTATTATAATTAACATTATTATTTTTTTGTGTGTTTATGACGACTTATAGGGCCTTGATTTTCCAAAAAAAAAAAAAAAATTCCAAAAGTGCATTAGGGAATCGGCGAAACAAGTTATACCTAAGGTGTCGATTACCTCGCCGAGCTTAAGTATTAAATATATATGACAATTTAAAAAATGGTTATATAATATATATATATTATACTATATATATATATATATATATAATATATTTATAATATATATATAATATTATATATATTATATATATTTATATATATATATATATATATAATATATAATATAGTATATATATATATATTATATTATATTATATATATAGTATATATATTATATATATTATATTATAGTATATTATTATTATATATATATAATATAGTATATATATTATATATATATATATATATTCGGTATTATATATATATAAGTAGATAAAAAAAAAAAAAATCTTAAACTTTTGTTTTTCTCCTCATACACTTGATACAGTGTATAGAAATACTATGGTATACATTTTATTGAGGCTGGTATTATTGAAGGTATTAAATATGTATTTAAGTTGTTTTTTGAATATTTAAGAAAAAATTAAAAAAAAAAATGTGATTTTTTTTTACCCCATTTGAAATTGTAAAATGGAGTAAAAAAAAAATAGTTAAATTGCTACAAAAATAGGCATAGTGTCACTTTACCTCTTCTATATGGAGATACATTATCAGGATGTATACAATTTCGTCCGTTCCTACGCACCATTTCCCGTTTTGGGGCCAGCACTTCCCTCCGGGGGGTGCATGGTCACATTTACATCACCACCAGATCATGTAATAAGTTTGAGGAAGATACCATGTTGCAAACTCGGCAAATTTGTAGATACTGTACTGTGACTTTTTTCTGAAAAAATTTTCTAAGTTCAAAAAAATTTCTAAGTTCAGAAAAGTTAAGTTAAGTTTAGTTTTTTAAGAAAATTATTTAGTGGCAAGCTTCTGGCATAATTCCAGAAGCTTGCCACTAAAGAATTTTCTTAAAAACTTTACTTAACTTAATTTTCTGAACTTTAGAATTTTTTTGAACTTAGAAAATTTTTTCGAAAAATCACAGTTACAGTATCCTAAAATATGCTGCAAACTCTACTGTTACTCAGGGTGCAGTGTGGGGCGGTGAGTGCATTCTTCTCCAACTCCTTTCTCCACTTCTCTTGTGCATTCCATGCATCTCTACTTTTTTAAGGTGGGACCTCTGACTCCTCCTTGCTCCTTCCTCCTCCAGGCAATCTCTAAATTTCATCCTTCTACAGCCATTTCATGTAGTAGTTTAGGTGCCAGTTTGGTATAGCCTGTATGATTTTAAAATTTTCTACTAGGTAGGGTTTTCATACCCTCTAGAAGTTGTGGCAGCCCATTTCAGGTTTGTTGTCATAGCACCCCCGCAAGAGTGGAGGGGGTGCTGAACTCCTAAAAATAGGAAATGACTGTGGAAGGATGAAATTTGGAGATTGCATAGAGGAGGAAGGATTCAGAGCCTGAGCCTGAGCTGGCACTGACTATGAGGGTTTCAATTTCGTAATAGGTGTCTGGGAACCACCAGAGAGGGAATTAAAGAAAAATTTTTTTTTTACCCATTAATAACAAAATAATTTTTTTTTCTAGGATCAATCATAAGTTTTCAAAAAAAATTAATTAGTTTGCTCAAGTTCTCCATCAATATAGGCTATAGTAACTACCAAATAAAAAAAATTTAAAAGATGTAATACATTTGAAATGGTAGCAAAAGTTATTGAAACTGTAAAGAAGTTTTTCAGCCATTTTTTAACTGGGGGTTGACATTTGTTATCACTGATTACTGTCACTTTAGAGCAGCCCATTTTCTTTTGAACATTTTCTTTCATAGATTATTAACTGAAGCTACAGAATAACAAAAAAAAGTTAAAAATAAAAATATTTTCAGGAAGGGGGGGGAGGTTTTTTTTTTTTTTTTTTTTTTACCCACACCAATTTCATTTTTTTTTTTTTTTTTTTTTTAAATTTTTTTTAAAATGGTTGTATGAAAAAATAGCTTTATGGCCGTAATGTACCTAATTTATGGAAAGTAGCAAACAGGAAGTTTCTATAAATATTTAAATTACTTACATTTTTACTGTTAAAAAGTTTTACTAATATTTTATAGGGACACTGATATTTTTGATTTCTAATGTATTAATATTAATACTGATGTCAATACCCATATTAATATATCAATATATACCAAAGGAGCTAGCTCCCCACCACTCATTGTTTCTTTCCCTTATTATTATAGATAAACATTCATCTGCTATGCATTTTCATTGCCTTAGTTATATTTAGAGTATATAAACAATACTGAGAATGCAAATGCATGGCACATGAATATTTGTCTATAGGTGGTTTACCTCCATACCCCCAAACCTGTGAGTGATGTAAAGTGTATCTATAGATACTGAAATTAACATGACATTGGTATTGATATATTCAGAAATATAAAATGGTGGTGTTTCTGTGTAATAATAGTAAAATATTTTAGTGAAAACTGGAATTTAAATATTTCATAACTTTTTATTACATTTTTGATAAATTTAATTCATTTCCTGTCTATTTTTTGATAGGATTGAAATCCCAGCTGACAGATTTAGCTTGAGTGGTATATGTATATAAGCTAATATTTTAATAATAAAAATTTGTATTTAAATGGATTGGCATAGGTTTTTATTACCATATATTTTTGATAAATAAGAACATTTCCAGTCTATATTCCTTAAAAGAAATAATTCAATAATCAACCTTTTTTTTTTAAATTTGAATTTAAAGATGATTTTTGATCTTTTTTTTTTAATCTTTTATTTATATGGAAAATATTAGTGTATATTATGTATAAATAATTGAGATATTATTGATTTTCAGAATACAAAATGAGTACAAAATATTGTCATCCAACATTAGAAGCTTCTAAAATGCTTGAAGCTGCACTGCAGCAAATGGATGGTATTATAGCAGGTATATATAGCTTACATTTTAACTACTGTATACTTTTTTTATTGATCTTAAATGTACAAAATATACTTGTACACAAAAGTTGAATATATGTATCTACACCAGTTTCTCTATATCAAATTAATGAGATTTTTCTACTTATACCCATATTCTTCAATTTGCATACATTTTCATATTTTACAAGTTATACATGAAGAAGGTTTAAAATTTAAAATTTAAGAAAAAACAAAATTGACGAAACCTGATGGCAGCCTGATTGAAAAGCCCACTGACTCAAGTGGATTTCTTTCACTTATCGGTAAGTTGAACACAGAATCTTTTAAAATAAATATTTCTGCTTTTTGATTTTCAGCCATATTTATTATTACTCCATTGCATAACCAATTTTTACTCCAATTCTACTGATTGACCTAAAAGTTCTTATGATTTTGATCGAATTCCCTTGTCCATCACTTGTACATTAAATTCTTATTTTCATAAATATGTAAATGTTGAAAATTACAGTAATATATATTACATTGCTATGCAGTATATTTTTTCCATAATAGCTTACTTCTATATCTTTTATCTGAACTCACAGAAACATGATTTACATCTTTCCACTCTTTCAAAATTTCATATCTTTCTTATGTTATACATACATATAAATTATTACTATATTAATTTATATTTCACAACGCTTTTTCATAGTACAGGACAACGAAGTATATGTCTAATCTATTTCATTTATTTTTATCATTTTTAGCGTATTCATGTGATCCACAAATTGATATTTCCTTCGATTTTGTTTGTTGGCTTTACTATGTTTCCTCCTTCTCTGAACACATTGATGTAAACTGAACCTCGTGTTTTTATTTTAGTTTGTTAATAATATTTATTATTTGTCACATATTTTATTCATTTTCATTTTTTTTTTTCTATAAAAAAATTAGGTTTTTTTTTTTTTTTCGCCTTTGAATTGAATTAATGCCTATATAGTATATATACTGTACACTACTCTATGCTGTAAACTACCATTACTATATATGCTTTACATATATAGTATATATTATAGTATAATATTATATATGTATACTATATAGTACTTAATATATATATATACCTAAAGTATATATACTCTTATATATATAGTATACATATTATTATATAGTAGATATATATTATTTTGTATATATACTATATATATATTATTTCAGCAGTTACTACTGTACCTGTACTAATAGGCTTACTGCTAGCCTATTACTAGAGATCATGCGGACTGGTACTTTCATAAGAAACGTCCAGCCCCGCGCCGGTCATCGGCCACACCCCATCCTCGAGCCGTGTGCTAAGAAGAATAGATATTTTGCGGGGTGAGGTATTATTAAGTGAGTACGCGAGGCTACATGGTAGATGTTAAGAAGTCTGAACAAGAATGTAATCTGCCATTTATAGATGAACTTTACTAGATTGAAAATGATCAAGAGGCGGAAGGCGAGATGGTGATCTTGACATTGGTTTGGAAGTCTTGTGTAATAAAGCGTTTACTGGAGGGCTTAGTAGCTTCCAGGGATTCGACGCCTGAGACTCCGGTAATAGTTATATCAACTTGGTAAGGAGAAACGAGAGGCATGCTGGACTTAGCTCTCCCAGACGATTGCTGCAAGCTATACGGCGAATGTCTTGTAAGCAATTATAGGGAATAAGTTGTATTGGTGTCTGTAGGAATGGTATATGCTGGTATTTTTTGTTGAAGAGTGCGTCAAGTGACTGAGGGAGCTGATTGTTGGTAAAGAACAAGGCTGCGTTTAGGAGTGTCTCTTTCCGTAAGAGGATGCTGGTGGATCACTCGTTAGCATTGAACAAATGATTGAGGAAAAGCGGAGAAGAAGATATAATTATATTTAGGTATTTTGATTTACAACAGGGTTGCGATAAGTTAAGCAGCGGAAAGCTTATGGCACGTATAGTGATAGGTGTTGGTGGTAGCGGCTTACTGAATATTACTTTCAAAAAGTATGTATGACGATAAGTACAGCGGGTAGTACAGCAACTCAAATGGCTGGCATATGTTCGATTGCGTTTAGGGCCTCTGTAATAGCCGAGTGAGACCTAGCGGTTGTGTTATGGTCTCCTTCGGGCTATTCATAATGATGATATATGGAACTGGTTGATGAAAAGCATATTTCGAGGTGGGGATGGCAGGATAAGGTGTTCGTTAGAATGATGGAGAATAGGAGAGCAGTGGAGGGTGCTGCCTGTACCAGCTATCTACTATGCGGATGATTCTGGTTCCTGCTTGCTGTGTCGACATTGACAGTCAGGTTTGAGAGGATGTTGGTAGAGATGGACTTGCGGGTAGCTACGAAGAAGGTTTTTTGGAAAGTAAACGTAGATAAGAAGTAAGGTTATGGTTGAGAGAGGACAGTGATTTTGTTGAAGTATGTTAGGATGATAACTTTTAGAAATGTTGGAGTTACTATTTAGGGTATCGTGTTGGGTGAGAAGGGAACTGCTCGGCGAGTACTGCGCACTCTCGAGATCGGGACATGATCCGCAGACGGTGTAGCTAGAAGTTTGAGATGCAGCCAACGGGGCTGGGTGCAATCAACATCTCGTTGAGTGAATGTAAAGGACTAAGTCTTGAGTGCGGCTAGAGTTCACATGAGGATATGTTGTTACTGTGTTATTGTTATGGTAGTGGCAGACTCATGGTCTGAATAGAGTATAATCTAAAAGTCTCATGTGTTCAGACTGGACAACTCTGTAGGGGGCTGCTAGGTATGAATAAGCAATTAATAAAGTGAGCGAATGACAGTATTAGAGATTGGTGTGGTCGTGAAGAACAGGGTAAATTGAGAGAATAAATGAAGTATTGTTGAGATGGTCTTAGGTCATGTGGAAGAGGATGAATCGAAAGTCGGTTTGGTCTAATGCGGATGTATAGTGGTAGAGGTGTGTTGGGACCGACCCGGCTGGCGAACGAGAGAAAGTGGATTGAGCTCGGTAAGAATGTCCTGAAGGAGTAGAATTGTGTCGTTTTGGCAGAGGCGAGTGAATATAAGAGGTGCTGGATAGGAGAGAATGGCGGGGTTTTGTACGGACGGAGGGCATGGTTGTGGCCCACCTGGGCCAGGGGATGAACCCTTACATTGATGACCTACATACCATAGTGAGGGTCCGCTCGCGGTCCCATGAAGCTTGGGGTGGATTTTTTGTCTGTGACGAGCTCTCACTAAATTTAATGGTAACAGAGGGGCGTAAGCGCTGGGGGGCGTGGCCCGGGCCTCTCGAAATTTCACCCATACAACACATCATTATTGCTCTATTCTACAATCTGTTCTACTGTATCTTTTCGTTTGTTTGCTTACTTGTCGTTTACTTGCTTCGCTTAAGAGCGTCTATCGGCGGCGGCAGGTACTCCCGTGTTTTCTTATTGCCCCAGTTTCTGCCGATGTAGCGCCTACTACCTTTCCCTTTTCGACGTTGCTGTCACTGTTCTCCTACTGTTTCTTCTTTTTCCGATGCATTGTTACAAGCACCTTACCCCATCTACTGGGGGGCAAGAGGGAAGAGTGGAAGAAAGAAGAGAGTTACTATTATCATTATTATATATATAGCTTAATTACCTATAGGATATAATATATAGCTATTAGCTATATACGCTACCTCAGATAGCTATAGTATTACTAACTCTCATATACTAACATATATAATATATTACTATATTATTTGTATTATCTTACCCCTGATATATACGTACTCTATTACATGCTATAACTATATCATATATATATATATTGAATGGTTTCTTTAAAATTTCTTTACTTAATAAAATATATTAAATTTTCTAATAAAATGTAGGCTATAATTTTTTAAATGTCATACATGTATCACTGAGAAAAGTAATTTAATAGTATATCTGGGTTATTTTAAAGCATGCTTATGTAGTTGCATTGAATATGAAGTAAAGTATATTTTGCTTTGCTGATAATTTTAACTGGTAATTGTTTTTTTCTACCTTTAATTAAAAATGTATAAGTTTTTTAAATTTTTAAACTTACAGCAATGTTGAACAAAATATTCTTTAATTTCTAAATAGAGAAATTTTTTTATATTTTAGAGTTCTTGTTGATAATTGTTTTGAAATAGTCTATCAACATTTATGTATACTTTGGATAGTTTTTTTTTTCTTTTTTGACAGGTGCTCAGTTGGAATTAGCATCATTACCAGACAGGAGTATCTCACCTTCTATCAGTATAGCCTCCTTTATTCGTCGAAAAATTAGAATTGTTCATACATGGTTTGAAAATTTTATTAATTTTACGAGAGTGTAACAAATTTAAAGCAATATATAACACAGACTGCCTTCCAAATAGAGTATATCTTCCGAGCTTTATTTACTATATTTATTATATACGATAATATAATTACTATATTAGTTATATACAAGCATATACATAATACATATTACATAAATAACTTATATAATAATACGTAATTATATTGTCAAATATGTTTTATATATATTTCATACTGAGAGAAAGCTACTTCTATAGTTATATATAATAATAGTTACGTTATATATACATATATATTAGCATATCGTGTGTAATAGTCAAGCTTACCTGCTATTATATAGGATAAAATATACGTATAATTTATATATATATAACTAATCTCTAATATATATATATTTATATAGCTGATAATAATATATTTAGTATATATTCTTTATATATAGCTATAGGTATATTAATATAAGTAATATAGTTATCAGGCTTGGGTTCACAGCTACACGATGTACTTATGTACTTGCGTTTCTGAACCAGTGTACTTAGAGCCCTTTTGTACTTGGTACTTGAGCTTGGTACTTGCAAATAATCTTTGTATGTAGAACTTGCCAATATTTATTTATTTTTCTTTATCTCATTTTCCTGTACAGTTATTGATTATAATTTTCTGTGTCATTTCATACAATGCATAGAACTTCCATTTATAAATGTAAACATTATAGACATTTATATTTATATATATATATATTTATAATATATACCTATAATAATACCTACTTACTATACAACTATATAATAATATATATACACTACTACTTACTAATATACTTTAGGGATGTACCAACCGATACAGCGAAAGAGGCCGTTACCGGATAATCTATTCTTTTTAGTGCCGATACCGATACCGAACCGATACTGATACTTTAATTAACATAATAATAACACCAGAATAAGCATCAGAACATTTGCTGTACTCGTTGTGCAATCAACGATGTGTGCATTCCCGTTACAACCACATATTAGTCATTTATATTAATTTTTGGTGGGCCCAAGTATATTTTATTTTATAAATTTAAAAGTAGATCTCTTAAGGACATAAATACAGTGGCAAATCTTATATTAAAACTTTCTTTTATGCTTGGTGTTTATTCAAAAAAAATACTTCATTTTCCATTTCCAGTTAAGCTCAATTAACCAAAGTTTAGTACTAGCCTTTTATGTTAAATGATTTACTGAAATTTATACAGAAGATATGCTTTAACCTACCATATTAATCATAAAGAATTCAAAAATATTGAAAGAAAGACCTCAATTTAATCTAGCCTAAAGATCAAATAAATAAACGCTACATTACTCAATCACTATGACATTAGATAATCATACCATCACCTTTAGAAAAGTACGATATCTTTCAATACTACAATTCAAAATTCACCAAATTGTTGAAGTGCAAAACATCAAGCTTTCACTTAGTATCTGGCTGGAGCCTGTTACCTTTTTTGAGTGTATACTCCTACCTACTCTTAACTTGCGATCGCCTCTCGACTGATACAGGCAGAGTGCCGACGATTATCTTGCTGCAAGCACTGATCAATTACTGACAACTTGGCCACGTCTTCATGCCACTCGCATCAACAAGCGGATTTCTTCTGTAGCCAGCATCATCCATGTTTTGTAGAGGCCTCATCTCTCTTTCACTAGATCAATATTGAATTCATCTTGCTCCTTTGACTATGACTGCTCTCTTCAGTTTTTACGATGATGTTCCTTGGTTGATTCCTTGAAGGTCGAAACTGAATGTCAGATGCCTATGTCCGGGCCAGTTAACTTCATCAAAGTCATAACTATCCACGACAATGCACTCATCTTAGTAGGCCTTTATTTGCACTGAGAAAGCTCCCAGTCGTGCACTCATCAGTGGCTGTAGCCATGGGTTGCAGATAGGCGGTTGACTTCTGTGATCTTTTTTTTTTTTTTTTTTTTCTCAGTCAACAAGCAAGCTCCTCCGGTCTATGCATATTGTAAATGGCATTCGTAGCAACGTGGTTCACCTCGGACGATGCAGTTCTTTGTGGCGGTGTTCAGCTACGCTTAAAAATCGCTGATCTATGATGACCCTTTCTACTTTATTTATTTTCGTTTTACACAGCTTGTACTCCGGCCACTCCGAGCAGACGACCCGTACTTCAGACGGGGTGTTAAGACGCCTCAAAATTCATCTAACGGCAAAATTACGCAGATGACGCACCCGAAACGCAGCATTTAAAGTGAGGAGGATTAAACTCCCACCCGCCTCATCAGTTCGATAGCAGGCGCAGCGAAAACAGATGACTGGCTAGAAGGAGGAATCCCACAGCTAACACTAACGAGGTGGCACGAAAACAAGAATGCACCCCGCGAGCGAACTGTTGGACGGTTACTAATATCACCACAAAAACTCATGTGCCGACAGCTTCGTGGGCGTCGTAAAGGCTCACGAGGGAGATCCGTATAAGGGGTGGTACGCGAGTAGAAATCATCTCTCGAGCCAACTTGCGCTTACCTAGTACCCTATTAGACAAAGGATCAAAAACCAACACAGCGCGCAAAATTACTAGAGGGTGCAGTGAACTTAGACACGAGTACCAGGACAGTTATATAAGTCTTTTGCCATTTCGATCCTCTAAGACCACCATGTATCCTCAAAAGTCCTGGTGTAGAACCCAGAGGTTCTCCAGATATGTAGCAGCCCAGTTCATCTCCATACAACGGGCAGAATGAGACCCTTGCTATAGCTGGACGTAACTGAGAAGAGGAAAAAATAAGTCTCGCAGTCTAATTACCGAATTTCTCAGACTTCTTTCGAGGCACCACCTAGCACAACACGTTGTGGATTTCAGAACAGGTTTCATTTCTATTTTTCTTCTTTGTTCTATCGATTAGCCAAGGATGTTATATCGTCAACAGGAGAAGCTGAGAAGAGAACCGCCGTCAAAGAGGACAGACCTACTTAAGGTGTCCTTCGAGAGGATCTCGCTAGAACTTGGATTTTTAAGAATATAATCACAAGCTTGAGCACGACCCACACCCTGAAGATATATCCAGATGCAGCGAAGAATAGATATCGCGAAGATTAAGACGGAAAGAGCTCAATTCTTGAGAGTAAAGATAGCAGCGAGTCTCAGAATTGATACGAGTCTGCAATAGATGCGCAAGGCGGTCACGATTCATAGGCATATGAGTGGACTTGATCTAGATCGTGCCAGGTATCAGCAAATCATTAATAAACGGAAAGCAGGAATAAATGTAGGCGAGATAAACCAAACCTGCAGAGAACACCCACTATTGACCAGCAAACAGAAGCCGGCACTCCCATCTCAACAACAGCCGACATTGAGCGATTTGATAACGAATACGCAAAAACATAAAGAGTACAGCAAACCCATGTTGCGAGCCAGGGAACCCACTGAAGGAGGTGACATGTCCTTGGCCTAGAGCAGTGACGCGCCATACCCGGTTTCAAATGCTTTGGATATGACAAGCGCCACCACACAAGTCTTCGTCAGTTCCTAAGGGCCGGAAAAACCCATAAATTCTGTCAAAAGTAGGAAACGCTACTACTCGTCCAGGAGATCTCGGCCGGGAAAGGCAGTACTGCACCGGCAAAGAAGGAATGAAGACTTCCAGTGATCTAAGTGAGACGTTGAGAAGGTTTGAAAGATCTTAGAAAGAAGTACAAGTTAGAGCTTATAAATGCGATAGTAGAACGGATCGAAGAAGCAATCCTTATATTGGAATGGTTGGACATTGCGCGCTTCCACACTGAGGGTGAGAAGTGCCTAGTTATTAGGTCATATAGACATATAGTCTGAACGAGGGCGGGTTCGCACGGAAGCCACACTTCCTCAAAAACTCGGAGAGGAATCGCCATCCGGCCACCCGCCTTCCGCTATCGTTATATTATTCAGGGCCATGCCCGATGCAAATGCAAATTACAGGTAAGGCATAGACACTGAGAGGGAAGGCAGGAGGAAGAGGAATTACCAGGAACAGTCCAGGGTTGAGTATGAGGAAAATTAGGAAGCACCTCATGAACTCTGATTGGGCCTTTTTCAGTTGGAGTATTAAAGACAATCAGATATCATCCAGAGCGAGATTAAGAGAGGAAAGGAAGGCAGGCTGCAAAAGTTGCTAGGGATTATATTGGCAAGAAGCCAGAAGATTTCAGTAGGAGAACCAAAGGAGGTCAGCGCACTTTACGTTTAATGAAGTCCGTTTGCGTCGTGAAGAGTATCCTGCACTCATTTCTCAGCTAATAAACAAATTGGCAAGAAGTGATAAGAACCCCGAGCACTTTTTTCTGCACACCGATACGCACTGCTCTCTAGCCTGACCATGCCAGAGAACAAGCCGGACGAACCATGCTATTGTTGAGGAGAAAAGATTGGTAGTCCAAGAAGGAATGAACCTGGTTCCATACATGAACAAATAAACAGTTCCACTTTATCGGCAGAGGTCGAGCCGTCTTCAGAGTCAAAGCAGTCACTTCCAATTATGTCTAGCGCTAGAAGCAACGCCAATGCCCCAATCCGGCTCCGAATCAAACGTGCCAGAAAAAACCACATATTGCACAAGATGGCAGAAATGTTGGAGAGAAAGTCTCTAAATTAAAACAGATATAAGGTGTCGCTCCAGATTTACCCGAAATCCATGACGCCGAAGGTTGGTTCTTATTTATAGAGACTGAACGACTATGTGGTGAAACCCACTTAGTCAAAGTGTGTCTCAAGAATCGCGTTGGCCATCAGGACTGTCGTGTAGGTTTCCTTTAATTAGTGAGTTGTTCCGATCGTTGAGCAATCATCCCTGAATTATGTCTGCATTCTCCCACCTAAAATCCCAGTATGAGAGGATACCATAACAAGTTCAGTGTTGTGGGACATTGAGAATCCTCAAATAGCATGACCTCAGTCACATTTTGGATGAGAAGATATATCAGTCCTCGTGAGAAGGTAGTAATACACAATGCAATTATATTTCTATTTTCCATTCTTCTTTCTGTTAAGGAGAAAGAAGCAAAAGTTATAAAATGTATATGTAGAGTAGAAGAGAAAGATATTGGGGCCAGAAGAACATCGAAGTTAGGAAGATTCGAGATCTTCGGACCGTTTTAAGAGTGTTCCTATATTTTACCCTAGGCACCACTACTCCACACCTTCAGTCACGGAACATTATTTAAACACAATGTTATAGTTGGAGCCATATAATCTAAACTGAGTTGAGGATGTAACTTCCTTAGGCCCATCTGGGCTCAGACAAGAGTCATAGAACATCTAGGGTTAGAGTTAGAGAGGCTGTATTCCATGGTGCAGAAGTTTACGAGTGGCAAGCCATGGATGATTGGTAAGTCCAAAAGAAAGCCACCCCCCTTACCATCTCCGGCCTCATCAACACGCACACACAATCACACACACACACAAAATAAAAATCCGACAGACAATAAATAGACAACAACTACAAAGAACAAACATTATCGTACGGCTAAATAACGCTCAAATTTAAAACGAAATTTAAAAATAAAAACCCGCGTATATAGAACAAATATCAAAAATATTTATGAGTCGATTAAGTAAGCGAGGAGGCGTACCACTGGGTAGGCGTGAGAAAGTTGACAGAAATGGTAAATCTGCAGGTATTAAGAAATTACTGGTGAAATGACTCTCAAGAGCGAGGCGAGATTGGTGATTGATCTGCGATTGGAAGTTGTGTAACAATTAAAGCGTTTATGGAGGGTATAGTTCAGGGATTGGAGGAGACAGGTAATAGTTACGCCTTGACTATAAGGGTTATAAGGGAGACAAAAGGGATACCTGTAAGAAAATTGTATAGCGGGAAAGTTTATTGAGTGTTGTAGGGAAGGTAATATGCTGGGTATTTTGGTCGAACAAGCACGTGGTCGAGTGACTGAAGAATTAATTTGGGCAAGAACAAGGTGCGTTTAGGAGGTGGTAGGCGATGTGTGGATCAAACTTCTTTACATTCAAAAACAAATAGATGGAGAATAACATAGGGAGAAGAAGACATAGAATTGTATTAGGTTTTCTGGATTTGCAACAGGCCGCTAATTTGATAGATAGTTAATGCAAGCTTTTGGCAGTTCGGACGCCGGTATAGGTGACGGACCATATGGGTTGTGTAGTCTTCTCAATGGAATCAAAGAGTATGTATGACGAATCGTGAAGCGTGTGTAGACATAATTGGTGTCAATGGTGACTATTTGGTTTAGGATAATGTAAGCGGAGTAAGTACAGGGTTGTGTTATGTCTCCTGGTTTATTCAATTTGTATATGGGATGGGGTTATGAAAGAATAGAGGTGGGGGTGGCAGACAATGGTGTTAGAATCGGTCGGAGATGGAGTTGAGTTCGGAGGTTGCCCCTACGCCATCTATATGCGAGAATTTGTTCTGTGTGAGCGAAGTCTGAAGAGAGTTTGAGAGATTGATAGAGAGATTTGCAGGGTGTGTGAAAGGAGGCGCTTGAAACGTAACGTCGGATAGAAGACGTAAGCTTTGTTGTTGAGTGAGGACCACTCCCTCAGTGTTGATAGTTATGTTAGATGGTTGAGCAGTCTAGACAAGTGTCTAAGTATTATCAACTATTTAGACGGTAATTGCTCTGCTGGATGTAGAAGCGGACTGGACTCGACTGCAGTGTAGCTAGGAAAGTTGTATGCAGGAAGGCTGGCTGGTGCAATTAAAATCGTTGGGTGAATGCAAAGCGACTAAGTCCTGAGTGTGCTT
>JABUQX010069759.1:17500-37873 GCA_015478945.1 Trachelipus rathkii | reverse complement strand
CTGATGTGCTTCGTTCAATCAGTTGGGTGTTTAACCGTTTTCGCATTTATCGATGAAACAACTCGCCGTTAGGTGCCACTCATATGCATATATATATATATATAAATAATAGTAATAATAATAATAATAATAATAATAATAATAATAATAATAATAATAATAATAATAATAATAATAATAATAATAATAATAATAATAATAATAATAATAATAATAATAATAATAATAATAATGGATCTAATGCGAGAAAAGTTGGTAAAATTTTTGATGAGATTTTATACTTTTTGCTACTCCTAGAATGGTTAGCCTAGATCTGTTATAAGTTAGGACATACTCATCCATGCTCGGAAAATTTAGAGCATGAGAATGGAGGTTCTGAGAATTACTAAAGTTTGTGGTTTGTGGAAAAAATAAGAAAATATCTGGAAAATTTAAAAAGGGCAAAGTGAATAGGAAAGACAAGTAGCCCGGATTTGTGTTGATGAGAGCTTAAGAAATTTTGATAGACTTGTTCTAATTTTTTTTGAAGCCATTAGATAGCTTTAAGATCATAGGAGCCACAAATTAAAACTTGTTTAGACGTAAATGATTTACTTAGAATACTTTCCCATACAGTGTAATTTTTGTTTTATTTGTTCTAATTACTAGTTACTTTATTAAAACACTAAAACAAGGAATATCTTAAGAAAGTTTTATGAAAGATAAAACTTGAAATAGCAGGCCTAGTTTAATCCAGGCTACTTCACGCCGTTTCAGCCAAAGGTAGAAAATTGGCAAACAAATTAATATTCATAGTTTGATACGCAAATTCAGTTACTAAATATTATTTGCATCATTTTAGATTTGTAATACTATACACGCTTGATACTAGACCTGGTTATATAATGAGTGTAAAATGGAACACTAAGTTTTTTTGGTAAAATAAGTTTGCCACAGTTTAAATTTAGATTTATAATTTTGATTTGAAAACAAAATTTGGAATTATTGTAAATTTAAAGATAAACTCCCTTTGCCCAATTGTGTTCATCAGTAAATGTTTTTGATAGTTTTAGTTTTCACTTTTTTAATCCTAGAACTGGTAGCTATATAACATTTATTTTTTTTTTATAGTTTTAGTTTTCACTTTTTTAAATATGCTTTTCACTCTAAGCATATTTAGAACTGCTTTATGGGGTTTTCGCACCACTTACCACGCCGTTTTTTTTTTCTCCCCTTTAAGACTGAAATTTTTTATTAAAATTTATTACTTACAATTTAATCGTAAAGTTAGTACTATAAATCATTTAAAATTTTGAAAATATGTTGATTTTTGGTTTTTTTACAATTTATGATTCCATACTGAATAAACTTTTCACCCAAAGCTTATTCAGATGTGGCCAACTTCTGGGCGCCAACCCTACATACGCTGATTTCTTTCCAATTTTTATAACTGCTCATCACCAGGCCCTTCATATAAAATTAGAATCATATGTATATTTTTATAAATTTTTGCATTCAATTTTGGCTACAAGCTGAAATCTTTTAAAATATGTTTAGCCTCGGCTGAAAATTGTGTGTAATTATGGTACTAGAGATTTGCAGTTTATAATGCCCCCATATTAAGTTTTCATATAAAATTAGAATCATATGTATATTTCGCCCCACTTCAATCGATAAAATTTTCTTTTATATACTAAAATTTTTTTGTGATTTTTTTCTTACATTTAGTAATAAGACTTTAATATGAGTCGTATTACTAAATGAACTGTCTTTGTCGCCCCACTTCAATCGAGAAATTTTTTTTCCCTTTTTATAAGTTAAACAAATTTTGCTTACAATTAAATCGCATAACCTTGTTCAAAATCACGCCCTTAGTAATTAACCTCAATTTTGTTACAAGCTGAATTAATTATAATATTTTTATAATTAATCATAAGAGGTATAATTTATTTACAGTTTTGTATGCTTCTATATTTTTATAAATAATCATAAGAGGTGTAATTTATTTACAGTTTTGTATTCTTCTATAATATTTTTATGTAATTTGGCTTAAGAGGTGTAATTTATTTACTGTTTAGTATGCCTCTATACTATTTTTATGCAATTAATCGAAAGAGGTTTTAATTTATATTACTTGCCCATCTTTAAATTTTTTTGTTTTAGTGTGCTGACTGCGTTTTTTTCTTAAAATTAATTTTTTTGATCTGGTGAGAAATATGCATTTACAATCCTTTTATAGCATTGACCACTGTGTAAACATTTAATTTTTCTTTTAGTATTTGTGTAAAAGTTCCATTTCCATGTGGCTCCATCTCCTTTGTCCACCCCTTCTTTCCATTCCATTTCTCTCTCTCTACTCTTTCTTTCTCTTTCTTTCTATATATATATATATATATATATATATATATATCACTATACTATATATATATATATATATATATATATATATATAAATATATAGATATATATATATATATATATATATATATATATATATACATATGTCTCCCCTGCTTCATTTCTCTCTCTCTCTCTCTCTTTCTCTCTTTCTCCTTCTCTCTTTCTTGCATATATATATATATATATATATATATATATATATATATATATATATATATGCAGATGTACTACGTAATATAAATGTATGTATATATATATGTAATAATAATAATAATAAAAGCAATATGTAACAATAAAAAGTAAGATGTATGCCACACACCTACGCTGTAGGGACCAGAAAGATCTCCATGGGGTTCGGTAAATTCAAATTAGGAGCTGAAAGAGAGAATAGGTACTGAAACAGAGAGATAGTAACAGTAAGAGCCTAAATTTTAAGGTTTGTAGCAATACACGCCTACATTTAAGGCAAGGAATTGAAAAATTTTAGTTGATGTAGCTGGAGTTATTCTTCAACAATAATAATATATGTGTGTGCTTGTATGATAGCGGATTTTGTAAGGCTGTGCTTTCTTTTGGACCCTTTCACCACCATCAATTGGCTTGCCAACTTCTAACCCACTCCTGCATCCATGGCATGAAAAATACCACCTCTCTAACTCCTAACCTAATTTGATGGCTCTTGTCTGAGACCCGAATGCTAAGAATTTCGCAACTTCCACTCGTCTTAATATAGATCCAAACGACATAACTTGTTCTTATACATTCTCCGTCTGAACCGGCGCGATGGAAGGTAATAGTTGCCTACCGTCAAATATAACACAGGCTTAAACACGTCTCGAGAATCTCGAAATTCTCATCTAACTTCGATGTTCTGTGGCTTAATACATCTTTCTCCTTCTCACCTACAATAATTTTATGTTTGCTTACTGTCTCCTACAGAACAGATTTTCATGGCCTTTTTTGCTCTCTTACATCTTCTCCATCGCAGACTGGTTCATATCTTCTCATCAATACTGATGTCAATCATTTGAGGATTTCATGTGTACCACACACTGAATTTGTTGGTTCTCTCTACTGATTTAAGGTGGGGAGGTGAAGCAGAGATAATTCCAGTATTCTCACGATCCTGAAGCACACTGAGATTAAAGCGAATCCTACACACCATATCGCTGCATCGTCCCAAACGATTCCTTGAAGCACACTTGACCTATGTTATCACACTCAGTCCTTCTCTCGTATAAAACACCCACTTCCGCTCATATCGGTAAATTTCTGACACCAACCTTAATCTTTTTAATTTTTAATAACTTTCTCTCCCAAACAATCTCCAATCTTGCAAATTATGCTTGGTTTTTCTGGCGCACTCTTGACGGCGCCGATTGCGGGCGTGCACTTGCGGTTGCTTCTTACGGCTAACTAAACTGGAGGACTGCTTTGACTTCTGAAGGACGCCTTCAACTTTCTTCTTGCCGATAACAGTTGGAAACTGTCTATTGTCTGATGGGTATGAAGCAGGTTTCATCTTCTTGTAAGCTAAATTGTTTCTCCTCAAAAATTCCTACTGGTTCGATACGTGCTTGTCTCTCTGCATTCGAGGCTAGAACAGTGGCCGATATCCGCAGACGTGTGAGAAAAACTCTTCTCGTTCTCTATATCACTCTTGCCACATTTTATTTACTAGAAATCAGGTTGGCAGGGATACTCTTCACGAACCAAACGCGACTTTACATTAAACGAAAGTGCGCTGACCTACCTTGGTTCTCCGTACTGACAATATCTCTTCTGAGCGCCTGCTTGCCAAAACCAACACTCTCTAACAACTTCTGTAAAAATCATCTACTTTCCATCATAAATTATTTGCTCTGATGATTCTTATGTTAATACTCCAACTGAATAAGGCCAATCTCTTATTCGGCCTCCTAATTTCCTCAAACTCAACCCTGGACGATTATCATTCCTCTTTCCTTTTCCTCCCCTCCCTATCCCCCTCCAGGTGTCTAGCCTTAGCTTGTAATTTACATATAGATCTGTGAGCATGGGCTCCTGAAATTATGAACGCTTAGGAACGGCGGGAATGGCCAGCCGGATAGGCATCTTACTCTGCCGAGTTCTGAGCGCAAGTGGCTGCTTCCGTGCTTGACACCTCGCCCTCGCTTCAATATATTTCTTATATGCCTCAAAACTAGCACTTTCCCTTCAGGTGTTGGGAAGGCGCGCATGCTATGTCCCCTATTCGAATACGAAAAAGGATTGCTTCTCTGAGTCTTCATAACTTATCGCATTATAGCTCACACTGTGGTATGTTCTTCTTAGGATCTTTCAAAACCCTTTCAAAACTCTCACTTAGATTCATCATGGAATCTCCTTCCCTTCTTTCGATTGCCCAGGACGCTTTCGGCGCTCGAGAATCTACTGGCGCATATTACTTTGGTCCTATTTAACCCAGATTTATGGTTTTCGCGCACCTTATGAACTACGGAAGATTGTGTGGTGGGCGCTGTCATAATCCAAAGTCAGCTTGACCGGCGCTATGAGCGCCGCGTCACTGCCCTCCAAGGCCTTCCACTCCTTGAGGTTTTCCTTCTCTCTCCATGTTGCCCCTTTACTGATATGTTCAGCTTTCTTTTCAATCGTCTCAAATGTCGCTGTATGGTTGCATGGGCCGCGACTTTTTGCTGTGCAATCATCTAGTGTGTTCCTCAGGGTTCTGTCTTTAAGTCTCCTTATTCTATTCCTCTCTTGAACTAGTTGATTCTTCTGAACCTGCACAATCCACATCTATCCACCTCTTCATCGCTGCCTGATCTCGACCTTCATTCTGTCAACTCGTAATCAATTCTGCTCCATGCTAGTTTGCACTTCAAGATTGACTTTTGCGTCTTAATCTTTTCCGATCTATTCCGCTGATCTGGTGATACTTAAGTTTCTCGTAGGAGTTTGGGGTTCTCGACGCTTGCTATAAAATTTAATTCTTTACAAAATTCCAACTTCTACAAATCTCCTCTCTAAGACACCTAAGTTTCCTGTCTCTTATTGACGGTTCTCTCGTCTCTTCCTTTCTGACAGTATAAACATCCTTCGCCACTTACAATAAAACAAAACAAAAAGACAATAACAAATATTGAACACCTCAAATCACAACGGTCTGCTGGGTTCGGCCTCAAGAAAAGTTCTGAGGTTACATGTTCTAGAGCTGGCGAGACTTTTTTTCCTTCTTTAGCAGTCGTACTCCAGCTCTATGACCAAGCGGTCCCATTCGCCCTTGTAATGGGAGTACTGCTCTCATTATCTGGAAGGACTCCTGGTTTCACCCGCTTTCTGCGAGTATGTTGAAGTCAACAGGCTATACGACTCCGTATCAAATACTGTCTCCTCCTTCTCAGCTTCCACTTATGAACCTCCCTCTATACTTTGCGGCCGCGTCGTGTACGGGCTTCTCTTATCCTTTCCATACGGTTACTGTAGCGGCAAGTGCTCGAGGAACTTAATCTACTCGCGTACCACCACCTTTACGACCCCCTCGTAGCACAAGGGTCTTCTGGGTTGTGTCGGCAACATGAGTTTTGTCGTTGATTCATTAGTAACTCCAGAATGTAGGTCGCCTGCCAGTCCATGAATGCTCCATATTCTTCCTGCCACAGCTCTGTTCTGTAGGAATTCTACTCCATCATCTGTTCTCCTATTCAATGTGTAATTCTCCCGCACTTTTAAGCCTGGTCTGTGCTCATCTGCGTAGATTGTGCATAAGGAACTGAATTTTTGAGGCGTAACAACACCCCCTCCCTTGAATAGCGGTTACTTGCCCGCTGGAGTCGCGGCTGACAACTTGTAAAAAACAAATTAATTAAATAAAGAGGATTCTAATAGAGGAAGTTATCTTAAGCTCAGCTGAACTACCCCACAGAATGGCACTCTCCGACGGATGAACCACATCTAGAATGGCATTTAAATAGCATAACCGAGGAGCTTGTTGGTTTGACAAAAAAAAATAAAAAGAAAAGATTCACAAAGTGCAAGCCGCCTAATCTGTAACCCTGCTGGCTACAAGCACTGACATAGTGACCTGAAATGGTCGGGCTTTCACGCACAATAACCTACTAACCAGTGATGAGATTTGATATTAAGACTTTGAACGTGTCATGGCCGCAATATCTGCGTTGAAATCTCATTCACCTTCAATAGATCACACCACAGCGACACCTCATCGTAAAAAATACTGAAAGGCAGTCACTCAAAGAAGCATAGATAATTCAAATTTGCTAACGTCTGTGAAGCAGGGAGATTGGCTTACCGGAATAACATGAGAGTGCGCTACAGAAGAGAAATCGATCTTTACTGCGGTCGGCATGAAAATGAGGCCAAGCGTTCTTCAATAATTATCAGTCGCTTGAGCAAATTAATTACGCACCTCCATCATCAGTCGAGAGGCGAGCGCATTTATAGAGTAGTGGTAGGAATGAACCCACTCAAAACCCCAGGAAAGGCTCTCGCCGATGTGACTATTGTACCACAAGCTTAATGATAAATGTATTGCATCACAATTTGGTGAATCTTTTGAGAATATTGAGTATTGAGAATCATATCTTGACTATCATTAAAGGCAGTATATTAATTATGTCAATGTTTGAGAGTCGACTGATAAATGAGCGTCTTATTAATATTAATACCATATCTTCTAGACCACTACTGAATTAAATCTGAGGTCCTCTATACTTTACATCTATGATTATATAATTCTATATTAACAATTTATAGCTAGTAAAGAATTTTCTTGTAAATTGTAATCAATGTAACAAAAAATACACAAGCCTAAGTAGCTAAACTTTGTAAATACTAACTGAAAAATGGAAATGGAAATATTTTCTATATATACTGGAGTTAGAAAAAATAAAAAAAATTAATACTATACTTGCAATTATTCATCCCATTACAAGATTTTTATAATTACAACTAGATATTCTTGGGCACAACCAAAAAATGAAATATAAATCGTGTTTCATTTTTTGTTTAAAAAGAAATGAAGTCATGAAATTGAACCAAACAGTACACAAATGTTACATATACATTCAATTATGAACATAGATAATATAATATGTTGAATTAAAAGTATCAGGTAATACGGTAAAATCAGGTATTATCGATACGGCACCATAAAAAAATAGAAAGTTAAATCGGAGATATCCGAGCTCTTATTATAAGATAATCTGTATACATCCCTAAGATATATTATATACCCCATTTGTACACAAATTTCTTCATCTGTCTTAAATTGAAAATCGCTTTTATACCTATAGTATATATATAATGTTCATACTTATCATTCAAATGGAAAGTTATTTAGCAATACATATATAAGAAACTAATCAAGTATCAATAAGAGGAAAAATGATAAAAGAAAAAAAACAATAATTGGCAAGTTCAAAAAATGCCAAAAGTACATTGCATAAGTAGCCCTCAAGCACAATACCAAGTACAAAAAAGCGCTCAAGTACACTTAGGCATTCTGAGAAACTGGGCAAGTACAAGTACAAGTACGTGTTACTTGAACCCAAGCCTGATATAGTTAGTATAATATATATAAATATATGATAACTATAATATATATATCTATAACTATTATATACGTATATAATAATATATCAATATATCGATTATTATTTTATTATATAGGATTGATGTATATATAGTATAGATTATATTTATACATATATATATATTATATATATATATATGATATAACTTATACTTTTATATTACTATATACCGCGTACCTTATAACTGCGCAGCACTAGTATTAGTATATAGCCGTTATATTACATAACTTATAATATACCTCATACCCGACTATATTATAGCTACTACTAGGCTATACTACTATATATATTCCTACCTATATGATAATACTTATATATTTCCAGAATCACTTATATACTATCCATATAACTATATATATATAATACTTATATCCACTATATACATATATACAGTTTCTGTTAACATAACTTAATAGTTGGTTAATCTTACCAGATTGTACTGAATAGAAGATTTTAATTTTTCACATAAAGAGGCTATACTGATCAGAAGGTCGAATACTCCTGTCTCGCACGTAATCGATGCTATTCAATGAACTGTCAAAAATAGAAAAAAAAAATACTCAATCAAAGTATACATAAATGTTGATGACTATTAGTCCAACAACACGATTAGTCAACAAGAACTCTAAAATATAAAAAAATTTCCCTATTTAGAAATGTTAAGAATCATTTTGCTTCCAAGCATGCCTGTTAATTTAAAAAAGTTTTAAGAACCCTTTCAAACGTATGAATTCCATAGGTAAGAAAAAAAAACAATTACCAGTTAAAATTTATCAGACAAAGCAAAATATACTTTACTTCATATTCAATGCAACTACATAAGCATCTTTAAAATACCCAGTATACTATTAAATTACTTTTCTGTACTTTGTTCCTACAGTGATTCACTAATCTGATCGAGCTAATCTTCCTTAACAATTAGATGTATCACCTTACGGCCTACACGTCTTATTTTATTAAGCCAAATATTTAATATTATTCTTATTACCAGTAGAACGCTAGATTTTAATAAGAACATTCACAGTTCAACATAATACTACGCTTATATACATGTTACCTCAGCGCTCCTACTATATATAGTAACATAAATACATACTGAAATAATATTATTACTTTCATCAGAAGCTAAACTCGGCCACTAGGCCTACTGCCTACCTTCACTATATCTAACCATATATACGCTTATAATGTATATAGTACTGACATACATACTATTACCTGACATATATAACTACTACATACCCAATTATAGGTATAGTATATATCATTACTATAGATAATATATAGTATATAATTCGTTTCGTTCTCTTCACCCTTCCTCTTTGCCCCAAGATTGGGGCTAAGGTGCTGCGTACATGCATCCGGAAAGAAAAGCAGTAAGTGAGGAACAATGGACAAGACGTGCGCAAAAAGAAAGCCCAGCCCTTACCGCCCCCTCATGCTCCATTACCAATTTACAGTGGGTGCGTCAGAGCACCAAAACATCCATCCCCAGCAGCCATCATGGGAACGCGACGACCCCACTATTGGTACAACTCAATCTCAATAAGAAGGTTCATCCCACTGACCAGGCTGAGCCCACAAACCATCGCCCGCATGACAAACCGCCTCTCTCCGTATCCATGGCACCTTTATTTCTCGCCGCTCTGCACAACTCACATTCTCTCTCTCGCTTCAGACATTCGTTCACCGACTCAATACCACTTCTGCTCTCACTCGGCTTCTCCCAGCCTCCCGGTCGTTCCCAACCACTCTTCCCTATACACTGCCGCCTAAGACCAAGCGTACTTCCATCTCATCCTTCCACCGATGACAAAACCACTCTCAACATACTTTCATTTATCTCTCATTTTACCCCTTTCTTCATCACCACCACCACTCTCTAATACTTCATATCCTCACTTTATAATTCTCTATTCCTACTCCTAGCCATGCCCTTAAGACTATTGTCATGCTGAACAACCACTTGAACTTTAGATCTACTATGACTGTTTCTTTATTCCAGACCATAGTCTCACTACCATACGCAATACACAGGTATACAACTCATCCTCACGTAAGACCTCTAGCGCACTCCAAGACTTCAGTCCTTTACCACTTCACCCGTAGTTTAATGCACAGCTCAAACCTTCCTCTGTCCTTACAACTTCGCTACTACACTCTGCATCATCGTCTCCCGTTTCTCATCCAAACATACCCTCAATATATTAAAGCTCATTGACACCTATGCCTCCAGCTGCCTCATCCTCATCTAACTGCAAACTCAACTGAGGACCTGATCAACTCACCTCCACAAACCAAGGCTACCTCACTCCTTCAGTCTACGTCTTATTTTTCAAACCCCCTCTCACCTGTCTACATACCCTGCCAAAGTCTTCATCTATGGCCACATCCTCTCCAAACTCTCCTTCAGGGATGATACCACAACAGAACCAAATCATCCGCATCGCTATGATACGGTTTAAATCTCTTCCACTCCTTCTCCACTTCTCAGATCAATTTTAACACCCATTTCGAGGCCCATCCCACCTCGAATGTGTTCAATGATCGCCCATCCAGTATATCATTGATTTGGAATAGCGAAGTAGAGGCGATAGAGGCACAATCGCTTGTCGTTTACACTCCTCGCTCATTAATCTCTAAAACCAATCACCTATTGAGCACATTTGGGATGTCTCGTACACACGCATTCAGCTCATCTCATACTACTTTTTTATTCCATATCAAGAAGGCCTACCACCAACACCCAATTGAGCATCTTGAGGATACCTGCGCAATAAACTTGTCCTATTGAACTTCATCATACGCCCTGTTGTAAATCCACTATAAACCGTAGAATACTAGATTTATTCTTCTCTCTCCTCATGTTTCTTCAGATTCATGTCTGTTTCAACTGTAATGATTGATCCCCAGATCCGTACACTCCTAAACGCCACCTTGTCTCTTCACCAACAGTCCCTCAGTCACGACGTACACTTTCTTCAACACAAAATCAACCAAACTTTTCCATACATCTCCCCTACAACACTCAACTAACTAACTTTCCCCTATAATTTCTACAATTCCCCTGTTCTCCCTTACCCTTATACATAAGTGGGAGTACTTATACCGCTCTCCTCTCCAATCCCTTGGAAGCGTAATACCTTCATTAAACGTGCTTTATATACCACAACCTCGCAATCCAACTCAATTACATCGTCGCCTCCGCTCCATGATCATTTCACTGCAGTAATTTTCATCCCCTCTACGTGCACCGATTTACTCATTCTTCAAGCGTGGTGCTTCAATCTACATTACTCCTTCCTTACTAATAACCTCATCCCCAAAAAACCTTATTCCTTCTTGCCCACTATATTACTTATTAACTATAAGCTATATCTATAGTAGATACATATACTATGTATTTCATAACTTATTACCTACTTATATAGTTATATTGATAGTATAGTCTAGTATATATACCTCTATACTATTCGTTATTATACATATCATATATACTACGTAATACTATATATACCGTATTATCACCCATACCCGTAACGATCCTAAAAATATAGTGCAAATATAACTCTATTTCCTATAACTTCAATCAGTATACTATACTAAATTACTGTTCAGTCTCAGTAAATTATATATTCTATTAAGTAAAGAATTTTAAAGAAACTATACTATATAGCTATATGCTATAGCATCAATTCACATCATGAGAAACCACTTTAAGAAATAAGATTGAAAAAATATTGACAAATAATAAAATTATTAAAAACTAAAATAAAAACAAGGTTCATTACATCAATTGTTCAGAAGAGAGGAAACATATAAACAACATAAAAAAAGAGCCAATAACAAAATGGAAATATCATTTTGATCATTGAATTACTAAAAATAAAATAATATAATTAGACATACCAGTATCTTTACAGTAATTATGAAAAGCTTTGAAAATATAAATTATATATAGGTAATAATTTATTTATAAAACTTGTAAAATGATGAAGATTTTGAAATGGGGAAAGATGTAAATCATGTTTCTGTGATTCATAAAAGTATAAAGTAGCTATATGAAAAAAATATACTGTATACAAGAATATATATACTGTATTTCAATTTACATATATTTTATGAAATAAAATTATGTACAATATGGTACAAGGGAATTCATCAAACATAAAACCTTTTAGGTCAATCAAGTAAATTATAAAAATTGTTATCAATGGATGATATTCTATAATAATTGTGATCAAAAGCAAATAATTATTTAAAAATTCTTGTTATTACCATAGAGCAAAGGTTCTTACCCAAACTTGAGTCAGTGAGGCTTCCAAGATGGGTTTGCTGTAGTTTCTCAGATTTTTGTTTTTTCTTAAATTTTAAATTTTAAACCTTCTTCATGTATAACTTGTAAAATATGAAAATGTATGCAAATTGAAGAATATGGGTATAAGTAGAAAAATCTCATTAATTTGATATAGAGAAACTGGTGTAGATACATATATTCAAGTTTTGTGTACAAGTATATTTTGTACATTTAAGATCAATAAAAAAAGTATATGGTAGTTAATATGTAAGCTATATATACCTGCTATAATACCATCCATTTGCTGCAGTGCAACTAAACATACAGAAGCTCTAATGTTGGATGACAATATTTTGTACTCATTTTGTATTCTGAAAATCAATAATATCTCAATTATTTATACATAATATACACTAATATTTTCCATATAAATAAAAGATTTAAAAAAAAGAACAAAAATCATCTTTAAATTCAAATTTAAAAAAAAAAGGTTGATTATTGAATTATTTCTATTAAGGAATATAGACTGGAAATGTTCTTATTTAGGCGTAATTATAGTGTATAATCCATAAGCAAATGAAATTTTATTATTAAAATATTTCTATCTTGGTTTCATTTCATCCTAAACTCAAAAAAAGCTTTTTTATTGTCAAATTTAGACAGGAAATGAATTAAATTTATCAAAAATGTAATAAAAAGTTATGAAATATTTAAATACCAGTTTTCACTAAAATATTTTACTATTATTACACAGAAACACCACCATTTTATATTTCTGAATATATCAAATACTAGGGATGGGCCGGATAGTGAATTAGCCGGGATAGCCGGATACCGGATATCCGGCTGGAAGTTAAAACCGGATACCGGATATCCGGTCGGATATCCGGCAGTCTGTTATATATATATATATATATATATATATATATATATATATATATATATATATATATATATATATATATATATATATATATATATATATATATATATATATATATATATATATATATATATATATATATATATATATATATATATATATATATATATATATATATATATATATATATATATATATATATATATATATATATATATATATATGTTATAGCGGTGTATCACCGTACGGGATGTTTAAGTATGAAAATGTGTAAGAATATAAGTTCGATTATTTAATTCATTAAGGAGGATGGGATATGTTACGTCTGCGCACGCGCAATACGAAAACCGCGCACAAACATGCGAATGTCGAATGGGATGATATATTTTTATGGCTTCTGTGAAATGCACATAAAAAATGAGGTGGGCTCTTCCTCTCGACATTTTTTGATACGGTTGTTCGTTTCCACGCAATGTACCCATAACGCGTCAATGTTACCAACAATAGTTTTAAACGTGAATGTGAAAAGGTTGAAGAAAACAATGTTATTCAAGACAGCTCATAATATCGATACATGTAATGTAATAACGTTGTTAATAGTATCATAACAAATTTACACCTATGAATCTTATCCACAGTATGCAAGAAGGGAGAAGAACGTCAGGTCGTTTCAACTTGTACATACAGTATTTACAAATGTTGTTCGAAGACGCTTCCATCCACGCGAATACATGCCTCAGCCCTCTGGCGCCAGGTTTCATTGCATGCCAATGACAGTGATGCCGGGTTGATTCCCCTACATGCGTTGGTTATTCGACGGCGAAGATCATCGGGCGAGGTTACTGGGTCATTAAACCGAGCGTACACGGTATGTTTGAGATACCCCCACAGAAAGTAGTCCAGTGGTGTTAAGTCGGGTGAACGCGCAGGCCATGGAAATGGACCAGATCTTCCGATCCATCTTCCCGGAAAGGTTCTGTCGAGGTAGGTCGTCACTATAGCTGCATTATGTTCTTAAATTCTTAAAGGTATATCAATCAGGAGGTCAACAAGGACAGTCTGCAGGAAATGGAGGTAATGCTGTCCTGTCAAATTTCCCTCGAAGAAGTAAGGCCCGATAATCCTACTATTGAGTATACCACACCAAACGTTGATTGAGTATGAGACCTGGTGATGGCTAGTGAATGTTATATGGGTTTTTTTCCGCCCAATGTCGGAAGTTCTACCTGTTATACATACCGTTATTGGTAAAGATATTTTCCAATAAGTTCGGTACATCCATTAGAAGGCAATCAATGACAGCCAGGAATCCCAGCCGCCCTTTTTGGTCTCCACGATGCAAACCATGCACAATGTATGGCCTATATGGATACATGTTGTATGCAACACGAATCCGTCGTATGGTTTCCTTTGATATTCCCAAGACCAGACAGCCTGCCGTAATAGGGCGTTGGATTTACGCAGGTGTATAACTTAGAACGTCCAGTTGACGTCGAATGTGCGGACGACCCCCCTCCGTATGTGATGAGGGGTTGAACTATCGACCATGTACCTTGAAACCGTCTGTAAACTCTATGGAATGCCATGTGGCTCGGTCGTCGATGTGGATAACGTTGTCCATATTCTGCAGCAGCTCTGCGAGCATTCCTGTTTTGCGTAATGTACACCTCCAACATGTCACGCTTTTCGTCCTGCGTATACTGGTCATGTGGCATGTTCCAAATGTATGGCTCTGACTAAACAAACCACTCTGAAGTTATACGTTTCACTACACTTTATTACGCATTTTGTAGGTGCAGCACGCAACCTCCATATGATAGCTGTTAGTTGGTTGTACACATTCACATGGCCGTATTTATTAGGCTACATATCAATGTAATCTAAAAGGGTATGCATTAGGTATTTTAATTTAATTCCTTTGTTAGCTGTATCGATATTTTTAAATACTATTGGATATACCTATTGTATTTAACATAATTATTTCATATTGACACGTTTTGGCTTTTGTAAGCACATAATGTCTACGGAGGACGTCTAGTTGTTTATGAGTACATTGCGTGGAAACGAACAACCGTATCAAATAATGTCGAGAGGAAGAGCCCACCTCATTTTTTATGTGCATTTCACAGAAGCCATAAAAAATATATCATCCCATTTGACATTCGCATGTTTGTGCGCGGTTTTCGTATTGCGCGTGCGCAGACACCAACGTAACATATCCCATCCTCCTTAATGAATTAAATAATCGAACTTATATTCCTACACATTTTCATACTTAAACATCCCGTACGGTGATACACCGCTGTAACATAACTCGTGAGACACCCTGTATATATAAAATATAGGCCAGCATCCCGAAAAGGCCAGGCATGTAACTAGAAAACTATAACATCTTCAGGAAAATAAATAACATTTTTGATTTTAGCAAGTAATTTCATCGATGAAACTTAAAAAAAAAAATTATTTTATTCTAATATTTATTAATAACACCTTAAAAATTAATAAAATCTTAGACCTGAAATATTGTACGTTCTGATTGACCTTGAAACCTGCATTAGCCTCGCAAAAGTTGCCAAATACCAATTTTTTACGCTTTGGAGAAAATATTATTTTTCTTTTCATTTCCTTTTTAGGGGTTCGAGACGACGGAGGGACAGAGGGGACCAGTCCCCGTGCGTCAGTAGGCAGACTCTCTCCATCGTTCTTGTTTACCCGTGGGATATTCTTTAGTGAAAAAGAAAAAATTCAACATTTGGCAACTTTGCTCCCTCCGACTACTACAGCTTCTTCCTATTTTCAAAAAAAATTTTTCCAACAATTTTAACAATTTTAATTTTTAAAAATTTTATTTATTTTGTTTAGCTGTTATAGTTTTTGTTACATACCTGGCCTTTTCGGGATGCTGACCTAATATATATATATATGTATATATATATATATATATATATATATATATATATATATATATTAGTGTTGCACCGATACCAAAATTTTAGTCCGATACCGATACCGATACAAGTACTCACAATTTTTTCAAAACCGATACCGATACCGATACCGAAAGAATTTTTGCGATACCCGATACCGATACGATATTTTTTACTCCTATAAATATATTCTAATATATATATATATATATATATATATATATATATATATATATATATATATATATATATATATATATATATATATATATATATATAAGCAACTGTTTAATGAAACCATACTATTCTCTACACTGCAGCGGTGCCCAGGCCATAACCTGCTCGCGCATTAAGATTCATCACGTTTATTAAAAAATAAAATAATTTTAAAAATTATATATATATATATATATATATATATATATATATATATATATATATATATATATATATATATATATATATATATTATATATATATATATATATATATATATATATATATATATATATATATATATATATATATATATATATATATATATATATATATATATATATATAGCCGTTTTCTTTTCTTCCAAATGGATAAACTCCATCACAAATAGTTGATCCATTATTTGTAATGTAAATCATTTATTTTTTTTATTTCTGTTTATTCCAAAACCACGTGCTCCATCACAACAGCTGATTCCAATTGTTTAAAAACAAAAGTAAACCTAGCACGAAATCGCGGTCGATTTAAATTTGAATTCCCTGACTATCCCTGACCAAATTCGCAAATTTTCCCTGACCAGCGTGTTCGTTATTTTTGGCGTATAAAATATCTATTAATCATTATTGCAGCCTATTTACTCAGTTCATACATTAAATTATTGAAAATTTACTTTAAAAATTGTTCATCATCATGGATGAATTAAAAAAAATTTTTAGTCGTCCAACGCACTTTTTTATTTTTTCCAAAAGTAAACAGAAAATAAATTTAAAGCTTACATTAATAGCCTAGGTGAATAACGTCCACTGTGATCACAAAAGTTCTAAATGGGGAGATTTAGGTTAACTTTTTCTTCTCAAGCATCTGAATTTTTGATTTTATAGCGTCTTCTTGTGTCAAAGCTTTGTTTTAACATCTTTCTCTGCTCTTCAAGTTTATTGATCTGTATGAATAATTTTCTTTTTTCTTTGAGATGTTCTTCATATCTCCTATGGGCAGCTCTTACATTTGTCAACATTTTTTTGAGTGATAGGAACTTTATGAATACTTTCATGAGATCTTATAGCATTGTGCACTGTTCTTTGATTCTCTACTTAAATTGCTTTATTTACAGAAAACCCTCCTTCCACTGTCGCATTTCAGCAGGAAAAAAAAAAGCAATAATTTAATAATTTTCCAAAATTCCTGATAACATTGATTCCCAGATACTATAGAAGAAAAATTCATCAAGTCTCTTAGAAGGACAGTCACCATCCAAAATATTACGAATTTTAATTCCAAAGGTAGAATGAAGCTTCACTGCAAAGCAGAGTGCATTGTGCTTTTAACTGTCAACAACAGAATCTATTGATTCGGCTATTAGTACAAATGCCCTCTAGCAATAAGCAAATCTTTGTTTCTCTTGTTCTGGCTGATGAAAAATTATACTAGGATCAAATGATGAGAGCCCTTGGACAGGCTTGTACTTCAGAGGACATCTTTCTAATATCTTTTCTGTCATTTTGATTAGCACAGTCTGGCATTCAAGTTTGAATTTTAGGATATTACTTTCATTCAAAGTGACTTCTTTGAGAAGTTTTTGTTTGAAATCCAAGATTAATACCTTTTACATCACGCAAATTGTCTTTGTCATGTAAATCTAATACAAAAAGCTTAGTTGTTGTAGCAGGCATTTTACTGGACTTAAGAAATCTTTCCATAATATTTAGTACGAGACATTGTAAATCTGTGAACAGGAATGGACCAAGTGGGTCTGACGTTTGGAACTTTCGTAAAAATGATTCACGTTCTAAGGAAAGCATTTTAAAAAAGCCAGTTTGCATTTTAGAAATACATCTTTGGTTTGAACAGAAACATTTTGTAATGGTTTGGTGTTGAGAGATTTTCGGCTGTCAACTGCACAAAAATCCAAAATCACTTCGTCAAAAAAAAAAAAAAAAAAAAAAAAAAAAAAAAAAAAGTATAAATCCCTAAAGAGAAAAAGATATAAACAGATTAAGTCTTAAGTCATACAGTCTAAAACACATCCATATACCAATCACCTTCAATCGGAAGGATGAACTTGGAACAACCTCTACGGACAGAATAGGAAGAATAGTAGGTAATAGTGAACTAAAAATAGAAAGAAACAGGATAGAAGTAGATTTATGGGATGTCATTCCTCGCCCATCCTTTTCATTCACTTATCAAATACAGATTTTTTTTCCCTGACTTTCCAGAAAGTGTGAACCCTGAAACAGGAAATTACTACTAAAACTGTGTGAGCATTTCTTATCGAGCGTAAGCACAAATGACATGACAAAAACGAAAACTGTCTAAATTAAAAGCAAAGAAAATACTAAAATTCATTCTATCGCAAACGCTTCGTATTATTACAATTATGATTAAAGGATATAGAACTAAAGAAATTAGTCCCATGTAAAGTATTAGTGGACTTGCTACTTCTATTTATCGCAAGCCCACTAATACTTTACTTGGAACTAATTTCTGTATTTCTATCTCCTTTAATCATAAAATTGCGGGTCTAAGGTCCCGCATACACAAGCCTTTGTTATTTGTTCTGATTGGAAGTTTTTCCATGAAGAAATCACCTTTCTCCGTAAATTTTCTAGCTTTAGCCTTTATCCCCCAAACCTTTTTGATAAACTTGTTTACTCGTTTCTCGATAACACTTGTCGCCTTAAAACTACTGCATATGATGTTCCTAAACTTCCTGTTTATGCTCGGCTTCCCTACATAGGACCCCTTTCCAATGATCTTCACTTTCAGATTAGAAATATCTTAAACAAAAACTTTCCACAATACAAGTTTCTTATATCTTTTATTAACAACAACTCAATTGGCAGTTTCTTTAAGATTAAAGAAAGCATCCCATGAACTTGAGGTCACACATCGTTTACAAATATAAATGTGCCAACTGTAACATCGACTATGTAGGTCAAACTTTCTTACAACTAAAGATGCGAGCCTTCAACAGCATGGGCATTTCCTTTCGAACTAATCTCCCCAACTCTCAACCAGAGAATTTAGCTGTCAGAGATCACTATGACCTTATTAATAGGCACCGTATATCTCTTCAAAAATTCTCCATTCTTCAAAATGCTTCTAAAGGTGAAGAACTTAAAAATTTGGAATCTTTTTATATAAAAACACTTAAACCTACACTTAATATCCATAAGACTTCTTTGGCACTCCTGATTGCCTGTACTAATTGCCTGAATTTCGTGCAAAAACAAACACAATTTCTTGCGAGGTTTACTTTTGTTTTGCAAACAATTGAAATCAGCTGTTGTGATGGAGCTCGTCGATTTCGGATAAACAAATAAAACTAATAACAAATAGTTTATATTACAAAAATTGATCAACTATTGTGATGGAGTTTATCGATTTGGAAGAAATTAAGATTTAAAGCTGATTTTATTGAAAAAATATTCATCATTCAAAGGGGCCTTACTTTTTATTTTTTTGGTTTACACATTTTCGTAAGAACGTGCTAAATTCCGCAATCACAGGAAATAGCAACCTTATAGAATTAAGGAAATTCCTTACGTTTGTTAAGCATTTTTTACGATTTTGCGGTTTAACAAAAACGAACGCAAACCCGAGCATTTCTTACGTTCGTAAGCACAAATAGAAACGAAAACGCCTATATAAACATACAGTAGGTCAGATAGATAGAGAAACTATCAAACATATATATATATATATATATATATATATATATATATATATATATATATATATATATATATATATATATATATATATATATATATATATATATATATATATATATATATATATAAGGTTACAAATAAGAATAAGGGGAATCTGCTTATGATAATATATATGGTGCATTCTCTGACAAATCATGCAAAATTTTTGCAAAGTTGCACCCGACCCCCTCCGATTTTAATGAAATTTGGTATACAAACTCATTTTGGCACAAAACTCACTCCCCTAAAATATTAGGTTCCAACTTTGAGTTGGGGCTGCAAAACAGCCCCCCCAATTTTGGGGGGTTCCGCGATACTCACTTCTTTCAAAGACTGATAACTTTGGTTCTACTTAATGCAGAAT
>JABUQX010069759.1:5000-12500 GCA_015478945.1 Trachelipus rathkii | reverse complement strand
TATATATATAACTATATATAATATATATATCGAAATCAGTTTAAAAAGGCGCCCAAAAAATGTGTGGTATGGGTTAAAGGTATCGGCAAAAATTTTCGCGTCACCGAATACCACGATACCGATACTATAAAATTCCCGATACCGATACCGATCCGATACCTCAAAAATCGACCGATACCACCGTGCGATGCCATGGGTATGCGGTTACGTCGCAACTATAGTATATATGTAATATAATAATATATATATATATATATAATATATATATATATATATATATATATATATATATATATATATCAGAGGTGGCCGTTCAGAATTTAATACCAAAATAAATTGCGGAATTGCGATTGCGATAATTTGAAAAATGTTGCGGAATTGCAGTTAGCGGAATGGCTATATCATTCCGCAATTTAATTCCGCAATTAGAGGACTACCAAAAAAATTGTGGAATTTCAGTGGAATGTCAAAATTTATAGTCCACAAATTTTACACGTTGGCCATCTTTGTACCTCTGGCATCAACACCGAAAAATCGGTATTTTTTGCATTCGGTATTTTATTAAAGTTTTTGTAAATAAGTAATAATTAACAAAAACTGAAAGGCTTAAATGCATGAATAAAAGTTTGAAATCAACAATTTTTATTCTTTTTCTTTATGCAAATTTTCTTAAGCTTAGGTTATAATGAATATAATTTATGAAACATGTCGCCACCAAATTTCAGATAAAATGTATTGTACAGTAAACATAAATGATGAATAAAATAATAAAACATTGGTACCCAATATAAGTGAAATAAAAAATATATAAATATATATATATATATATATATATATATATATATATATATATATATATATATATATATATATATATATATATATATATATATATATATATATATATATATATATATATATATATATATATATATATATATAATTTTTCAAATTATTTTGAATATTTCCCCCAACGAGGAAGAACCTACTAGGGAAGTAATTATCCGGTTATCCGCCGGATACCGGATAGTCAAAAACTTGGCCGGATAGGCCGGATACCGGATAGTTGCGGATATCCGGCCCATCTAATCAATACCAATGTCATGTTAATTTCAGTATCTATAGATACTTTACATCACTCACAGGTTTGGGGGTATGGGTAAACCACCTATAGACAAATATTCATGTGCCATGCATTTGCATTCTCAGTATTGTTTATATACTCTAAATATAACTAAGGCAATGAAAATGCATAGCAGATGAATGTTTATCTATAAGGGAAAGAAACAATGAGTGGTGGGGAGCTAGCTCCTTTGGTATATATTGATATATTAATATGGGTATTGACATCAGTATTAATATTAATACATTTGAAATCAAAAATATCAGTGTCCCTATAAAATATTAGTAAAACTTTTTAACAGTAAAAATTAAGTATTTAAATATTTTATAACAAACTTTTATAATAGTCTACTTTCCATAAATTAGAATACATTTACGGTCTATAAAGCTATTTTCTTTTCATCCACTTTAGCTAAAAAATTTTAAAAATTTAAAAAAAAAAATTTGGAGGTTGGTGGGGTTAAAAAAAAAAAAAAAAACCTCCCCCTTCCTGAAATTTTTTTTAATTTTATTTGTTATTCTGGTAGCTGTCATAATAATCTATAAAAAATGTCAAAAGAAAATGGGCTGCTCTAAAGTGACAGTAATCAGTGATAACAAATGTCAACCCCCAGTTAAAAAATGGCTGAAAAACTTCTTTACAGTTTCAATAACTTTTGCTACCATTTCAAATGTATTACATCTTTTAAATTTTTTTTATTTGGTAGTTACTATAGGCCTATATTGATGGAGGAACTTGGGCAAACTAATAATTTTTTTGAAACTTATTGGATGTCCTAGAAAAAAAATTATTTTTTTTTATCAATGGGGTAAAAAAAAAAAGTTTTCTTTGAATTCCCTCTCTGGTGGTTCCCAGACACCTATTACGAAATTGAAACCCTCATAGGTGCCAGCTCAGGCTCTCTGAATCCTTCTTATTCCTTCGTCCCCTATGCAATCTCCAAATTTCATCCTTCCAGAGTCATTTCCTATTTTTAGGAGTCAGCACCCCCCCCACTCTGCGGGGTGCACGGACACATAACCTGATGGGCTGCCAAATTTAGAGGGGTATGATAACCCTAACCTAGGTAGAATATATTTAAGCAGACAGGGCTCTTCCAAACTGCACCTAAACTACTATATGAAATGGCTGTAGAAGGATGAAATTTAGAGATTGCCTGGAGGAGGAAGGAGTAAGGAGGAGCAAGGAGGAGTGACCCCCCAGAGGGCGGTCCCACCTGAAAAAAGTAGAGATGCATGGAATGCACAAGAGAAGTGGAGAAAGGAGTTGGAGAAGAAGTTGGCACTGCACCGCTCCACACTGCACCTAGTAACAGGTAGAGTTTGCAGCATATTTGTAGATACTGTAACTGTGACTTTTTTCTGAAAAAATTTTCTAAGTTCAAAAAAATTTCTAAGTTCGAAAAAAATCACATTTTTTTTAAAAAAATTTTCTTAAATATTCAAAAAACAACTTAAATACATATTTAATACCTTCAATAATACCAGTCTCAATAAAATGTATACCATAGTATTTATATACACTGTATCAAGTGTATGAGGAGAAAAAAGTTTAAGATTTTTTTTTTTTTATCCTACTTGATATATATATAAATGAATACAGATATATATATATATATATATATATATATATATATATATATATATATATATATATATATATATATATATATATATATATATATATATATAAAACCATTTTTTAAATTGTCATTTAGCTATATTTTAATACTTATATACTTTTATATTAAATTTTTATATATATTTTTTTTAAACAAATGTATTAAAGTATATTATAATTTTCAATATTATTTATATCTTTATTTTTGTTATTATTAAAAAGAATAAGCCTTAATTATAGACTGCTCAAATATATCAATATAATTGAGCCAATTAAAAAATACAAAAGTCTACAATGCTTATTTTTTTTTTTTTTTTTGACTAATAATAGTATTCATTATTTCATTTTGACTGCTTATAATTTTTTATGACAAATCCTAAAAAAGACCTAAAAAAGCCCTTATAAAAATGGCGCCCATTTAATTTTTTGGAAGCTTGTAGATGAAATAAATTTAATTCTTGATATGAAATTCTAGCCATCTTAATCATGCTTGACAATTACATAATTTTGCTTTAACATGATAACTTTATTTTTTTGGTGAATACTTCCAAAATGTTTGGACTATATAAAATAGGAAAATTTTTATAACATGTGGTGTGGTGTAATCGATATGTCTCACAATTTTTGAGGATATAGCAATACAGGCTACATCAATTTTGAGCAATTTTAAATTTAAAATAAAGCATAAAAAAAAAACCAATCTTAATGTGAGCATCAAACAAAAGTAATAAAAAAGGGCATCACTGTGCTGTACAGGTTAAAAATGAAAGCAGAACTTGAATGGCTTAAAATTAATTTTGTACTTTCACCTAACATATTAAAAAGCCTATACATAACAAAATTTATCCGATTCTAGAGGAACACATACCCAAAGGTAAAATATTACTAGTAATGAAAAACCTTTAAACCTCAATTTACTATCCCTTCTTTTTTATCTTATTTTTAAACAAAAAATTTCACAGGTAGAGATCGTAGCTGCCTATGATCGTAAATAGATGTTCTTGGCGCGAAATGGAATTTTTTTTTTTCAGGTTTTAGGTTAGGTTAGGGTTTAGGTTAGGTTAGGTTAGCTTCCGCTAGTTTTTAGGTTAAGTTTGGGTTAGGTTTATGGTTAGGTTTATGCTTAGTTTACGAAAACTTACGAAATTGTTGTTTTTAAATTAATTTAAAAATAATGAAGTTATATTAAATTATTTCCTAATCATAGAAAACGTTAGCCGCTTCAACATCCAAGTAGTATATAATATAGAATTTAAAATTACGCAGTAAAAGAAGTTCCAGTAATAATAATAAATTATAATTACTGTTATGAACCAAAAATTTTGCAGTTTCACTCCGCTCAATTCTTTCCTTTTTATAAACCTCTAATGATCGAAGCATGAAATGGGTTTGGAACACCTGGTTTTTCCTGAATTTATATTAGGAGATTAGTATTTAAAACAAATTTTTTCCTTACCGGATTATTCTCGTAGGTATTTGCTTATCCAGCTTAAGTGGGCACTGTTAGCGGTTAAAAGTATAAAGGGTTACCCATATAGTATACGTACCTTTATATTTAACGGATCCACATTACTATTTAGTATACTAAATTGCCTCATATCCAACTATTAATAACACTGGCGTATCTTATTTCTTATCGGCACTTTACTACCATAGAGTTCATCATACCTTGATATATATTACTACAAATATTGTCTTTCAGTTTTGTGAATTATTATTATTATAATTAATTCTACATTAAAACCCAGATTCTGAGAAGATACCCATAATAATATATATTATATTAAATCAGGTATATACCTGATGCTCCCCTATAATTCACGCCTCGTATACTAGGTGATGGCTATCTATCACCTGACGCCAACAGTATAGGTAACGGTTGCACCACGGAACGGGTGACTTCGGCCACTTTACCTAGAAAAAAATTAATCATATCGGTACCATATCTAAGCTGATGGTTCTAGGCGGTGAAATGACAAAGAACAATCCGCCATTGTTATTTTCATTAGTGTTGTAGTCTCTTAAGTCGCATTTTAAAAAAAAATTCACAGGTTGATTCTAGCGTTTATTGTGTGTTTTAGTTACGGTAGTGTTACGTCTTCCTGTGCAGTTTTTTTTAAATATCCGACGTCCTCCATAACCTGAGATATAAAAAAAAACCCACAAAAATAAAATTAATTTCGTCATACAATTTCGCTCCTAGAACATCTTTTTATGTACCCTTATAGAGTCCATCCTGTTGAAAAGATTTTGAAAAATCCGACGTTCCGTTTTCCGTTGTCCTTTATTGCATATATTTGTCCATATATAGTATATACGATTATTTTATTCTAAGTGTATATATTTATTAGTATATATATAATAATTAATATATATTATATATAAGTTTTATATATATTTATATTATTATATTATACTATTTATAATAATAGTATATATATTATAATTATATATATATACTGTTTATTATATTACATATATTATATAATATATATTATATTTTATATATTTTATATATAATTAATATATATTATATGTATATTATATTATATTTATATAGTATAATATATATAATTTGTATATATATTTTTATTAGTATATATTATATATTATATATATAAGTATATATATAACTATATATTTTCAGGAAACTCTTAAGATATTCTCTGATCCTCTGAATATCAAGCACACCGACACAAAGGTGCAAGTTGCAACCGAACAATATAAATTGTTTTGTCTGTATCGACATGAACAAAAATTCAATAGTAGTTGTCTAACCAGTCCGAAGCTGGTAAGGTTTAAATGCAACTTTAAATGTAACATTCGATTTAATGGACATGGCACCAAAAAATGCACAAGTCAGTTATTTACGCCCTAACTTTTACACTCATTGATGACTTAGAAATTGCGTGCTTTTTTTTGCTTCGGAGCATTCCATGGGATGAATCTCATACAGGTGAAAACATATAAGTGCTTCAATATCAAAGTTTTTCAAGAACTTAAACTTTAGAATGCCTTCCTTTGCTGCTACTTATAATGAAACAAATATTATTAAAGCATGTCAGAAATTGAATCTTAAAAAGAATTACCTTGCCTTGTGGCATTTGCCATTCTATAGACCTTTGTATCTTGTAATGCCGTTTTGATTTCCAAAACCCTTTTAAATTCAACATTTACATAAAAATTGTTGGCTAAAGGTTCGAATATATTGCAACGTTATTTCAAAAGATTTCAAAATTTTGGAAAATGGACACAAGCATCTATAACTCTTAACAAAAGAATACTTCAACATAATTCAAAAAAAATCTAGAGAGATTGTAAAACAAGACTGGAAAGTTCATTACCTTATGATAGAGCGAGCAGAGCAGACATTTAGAAAGTGCGCAAGCTTTTGAAGCTAAAACTTCATCCCTGGCTATAAAAACCGACATGAAAAAATAATTTTAGAGAATTTGCAAGAAATTCTGAGACCTTGTCAAAGAAAGTCTCGCGAAAATTTTGTGTGGGAGTAAATATCCTACATCTTCGAAAGATATGTTCCATACTTGTTTATCTATAAGCTTTCCAGTTATCAGCAAATAGAAAGATTTTGGCCATGAAAGAAACACAAAGGTCTAAAGCAAATTTTCCAAATGAATGTTAATTCAAAAGCGACTAATCCCCCTACGTCAAAAACCCCAATTTGTCTTATATTCAAATACTTTGGACGCCAAAATTTAAGAGAAAAAATATTTTCTGATTCTGACTTGGGAATGATATAGACTTTTCTTAAAATGGAAGATATGAAAATCCAGGAACCGGACGTTTACTGTAGAATCACCAACTAAAACTACGAAAGCCAGATCTGAAGCGAGATCTAAGACCATTTCTTCGAAAACTTTGAGCAATGATATAAATATATTTCAAAGATATCTCGTATATCAATGTTTGACAATTTATCTTACATAGTCCTAGCAATAAGTGCTGCGATAGTGAAATCAATCTGTTAGATTCATCTCTTATAATGACTAGAAACTTTACATCAGAATATTATCAAAAGGAACAAGACTATAAGAACAATTTGAATTTCGAATTTTTAACTATTTGGGAAGGAAAAAATCTTTCAATCTATTAATAGTTTTGCTTCTAAAGTTTTTTCCTGCTTTTCATAAACATCGGTTGAAAATGAAGACTTTTCTCAAAAGCCAGCGATTAATAGCCGATCGAAGACAAGACTTATTTCGAAAAGTGTTGGAAAAATTAATATTTATAATAGACATTCTAATTCGTCTTCTTTTCACTAATGGAAATACTTCTAGATCAAGTCTAACATAAGTATATATATTATATACTATATTATATATGTATAAATCTATTTTATTATATTATAGTAATATTTATCATATATATATATCTATAATTTAATATTTATATATGATATTGAATATAAGGGAAACGAGAGTCGCGTTGATTAGATTTCCAGTAGATGTACGAGATATAGCGACGCCTGTATGGTTAGTATATATATATAGCCGTACCTATGCTATCAGCCGAGGATGGATTATATGGTTAAATTTGCTAGTGGTTTTTAAGTATTCTAAGTTAAATATCTGACGGATATATATATAATATATTAGTATCTATTAACGTAATACTTATAATTATCTAGTTATTCATTTATAGTCCTACTATGATATATATATATATATATATCTAGAGTAATATTATATATTACTGCTATGATTCATATAGTACTAATTATAGAATATATCGGGTAT